>JAJPUD010015304.1:0-12206 GCA_023553655.1 Myrmecobius fasciatus
AAAAAAAAAAAAAAAAAAACCTTAAGGTGACAGGGATGCTCAAGGCACAAACCCAGAAGAAAAGAATGATTCCAAAACATTTACAAGTAAAATTTTAAAGAAAAACAGAATTGGACATAAACTCAACTAGAATTCCTGGAATAGTTAAAACTTTTTGTCACTGAAATGAGAAGCATATGTTTATCATATGGCTATGTGACAGTTAATGAAATATAAACAATAGAATTAATTCTATATGCAGTACATATTCACATATATGTCTTATTTACACATGTATATCTATACATAGATATTTATAGACATATTGGTGAGCTAGTGCATTCACATCATTCTCTTTACATTACTCCCAATTTCTTATCAGAATTATTTCTCCATGTCTTTAGAATTTCCTCCTTGGTATTTTCCCATTCTTTCATAGCCAAACCTGACTAAATTTCAGTCTATAAAATCCCCAACTATCCTTTTTCTGAACTTTTTTGAAATCTTATCTCCTCAAATCCCTACAGTATATGTTAAGAATGCCTGGGTTTCTTCTTTATCATAGTCTCTAAGAGAGAAGAGCTGCTTTGTTCTCCCAAGGTTCCTGTCATTTTTATTTCAACAATTAGTCCCTTGATTTTGTAAAAGTTAGATCTGGTTAAATTTTCCTCTCCTTTATTCCACTACTTTTTGAATGATGAAATTCATTTTTTAAGCAAGTCAAACTATTACAATACTATTCTGTTTTTGACACGAGAGTTCCAGTAGACATCTGGGTAATTAAGATTTTCCCTTACTGTTAGAACCATGCTTTTGATATGTTTCCTTAACTCATATTTTTTTTCTGTCCAGATGTAGCATATCCTAGTGTCAGTACTGCTTCAAATTTTTGCTGATTTATCCATTTAATTTCCTGGGCAGTTCTTCCAATGTCTAGTATTTATGAACTGGCTAACTAGAATTAAGATCCCTTTTAGCTTTTAATATTTTGTGGTTTCTTGAATCATAAGCCATGTCTTAGAGTAAAGATAACATCACTTATAGAATTTATCCTCATAACTTTAGATTAATAAATGTGGAGTTCTAGGTGAGACAAACAGTGAATGTTTCTTTTTCACTAATTACTTTTGCCTTCTCTGAGCTTATCAAAATCCTTTGCATTCAGAGAGCTTAGCTGTTAACTCATGATCTGAATATTTTCATGGTAATGTTAGTGTATAGAGTGATTTTGTAACTTATCCCTGCCTTCTAAATTCATTTCTGAAAGACTTAATGTTATAAATCAGTTCACAGATTAGACTGAAGCTCATTCAATGCTACCTTGAACTTACATTTGTAACCAAGGGAGAAGTCTGCTGTTCTGGGTGGATTTTTTGGTTTGTTTTTTGTTTTTTGCCATAGTGTACTTATGGAATGTATGATTTATTAGAAGTTATCCTTAAATTGATTGTTGTGTTATACATTAGGTTATGCTCAATTTTACAAACATTTTCAGCCTTTTTCTTTTTCTGCTTTCTCTTTCATCTCTTAATCATAAAGCATTATCATGTACGTTGAGACATAAAAATAACTGTCATTTTTCTTTTGTTTTCCAGCTGTCTCATGTAACTGCACTAAAAAAATCAAAACAGTTCTTAAATGGTATGTAGCAGCATTGAAAAAATGATTAATTTAAAATTAACATTTATATTTTATTTATTTCTAATTTGAATTACTGTTTTCTAAGCTTGATTTTTAACAATGAAGTTTTACATTCTTTATATGTCAGCATGCTACTGGCAAGCTGAGGCATACATTTAATGAGGAACAGTTAAACTGTTTTACAGAATTATAGAATATTAGAGTTTTGTAACACTGCTGTCTTCTGGTTCTCCTGCCACCTGTCTGACTGCTCCTTCTTAGTCTCCTTTGCTGGATCTTCATCCAGATTATGCCTATTAACTAACTGTGGTTATCCCACAGGGTTTTGCCCTGGGTCTTCTCATTTCCCTCTACACTGCTTTGCCTGATAGTCTAATCAGCTTCAATGGATTCAATTATCATCTCCATGGTGGTGATTCTTATATCTTATCCAACCCTAATCTCTTGACTGATCTCCAGTGTCACATCTTCAGCTGCCTAATAAATATCTCAAACTGAATATGCCATAGAGATTTTAAATTTAACATGACCAAAGCTGAACTCATTATTTCTCTTCTCCCTCATCACTCTCCTCACTGCAATTCCTCACCCTTTTTCTGTTTCTGTTGGGAGTACTGCCATTTTCCCAGTCACCCAGACTTAGCACTTTGGTTTTAGCCTTGACTTCTCACTTCTTTCAATATCTCCCCCATATCTAATGAGTTTTCTCAATCTGTTAATTTTATGTCTCTCATAAAAGCCTTCTCTCCTTTGACATTGCCATAAACCTGAAGCAGGTCTTTATCACTTCATACTTATATTGCTATAGTCTGCTGGTTGATCTGCCTGCTGAAAGTCTCTTCTAAATAGATTCATTCTTGCATTTAGCTATCAGAATTATCTTCCCAAAGTTCCAATCTGACCATATCAGTAACTCAGTAACCTCCAGTGGCTCCCTGTCACCTTCAGCATGAAATATAAAATCCTCGATTTGGCATTCAAAGCCCTTTATAACCCTTCCCCCTGCAAATACCATTTATATTTTCTTACACATTTTTCTGCTTTGCCCCATACTCTGTGATCCAGTGGCACTGCCCTCTTTGCTGGTTCCTTAAACAAACCATTTTATCTTCTGACTCTAGACATTTTCATTAATCAACCCTCAAACCCTGAAGTATTTTTCCTCTTGAACTCCAACTCCTGGCTACATTGAACCTTCTACAGGGGGACTTTTTCTAGTCTTCCTTTTTTCTAATGCTTTTCTATTAATTGTTTCCAATTTATCCTGTGTGTAACTTGTTAGTACGTAGCTGTTTATATATTATCTCCCCCATTAGGTTGTAGATTCATCAAGAGCAGGAACTGTCTTTTACTGTTTTCTTCACATCCCAAGGAGTTTATATAATGCTTAACACTTAGTAGGTGCTTATAAATGTTTGACTGATTCAATTTAAAAATGTTAATCTACTGAATTTTTTCTAAAAATAACTATATAAGATATACCACAGAAAATGCAAATAGTCATTGAGTCACAGTATTAGTCCTGGTATGATGATCTTATATATAAATTTCCTTATTTCGTAAATGAGAAAAATAAGATTGTAAGATTCAAGTGTCTTGGCTTTATTCATAGACCAAAACTATATGGTTAGTGGTAGAAATGGGAATAGAATCCAGGTTTCCTTATTTTATTGCCAATAGTCTTTTTTTGATATTGCATTGCTTCTTTGTGTACAAGTGGATATTTGTCAGATATTAGAATCTATTTTTCATAAATATTCATGAAAAGAAAATCTAGAGGGGGTGGTTCTATGTGGTTTTTAAAAGATTTTTGAGTATTTGTGAATAAAATTACTGTATTATCCTAAAATACCTATAGAAAAAGGGGACTCAGTTATGAGATTTTATTTCCTTTTCATTGATGAATTTATAAATTTAATTTTCAGCATCTTTAAGCATGGAAGAAAATTATATCTCTGAAAATCAACCATTCCCTTCTCTCCAAATGGTAAGTACTTTGCAAAGCCTGTACTTATAAAAAGAATAGCCTTAAAATTTTTATGTTGAATAATTCTGTAGTTGGTATAAAAATGTTTTATTTTACTTTAAATATATGCTCCTGATTCCATATTAATCTTATTGAAGTAAGTAAATTTAAATACTAAGCAAATTCTTAAGATAAGCAATTTTATTTAGTTTTATAATCGCCAGTGTGCAGTACTCAGATCACTGTAGCTAGTTTAGAAATATTTGTTGAATTATTGTTAAAACTAGGTTGATAAGTTTTTAAAATGTCCCATTTAACAACTGGGAATAATGTTTAATATTCAATAGAGATCTCTATTCTTTGTGCTCATGATTCATAACTGCTTATCAAGGTCTATCATTTATCATTATGATCCCACCAACCATTAACTATAGATGATCTTAAACTCAACATATCCAAAACAAAATTTTTTACTATTATTATCCATTTGACTGTGAGCTCCTTGACAGGGACTTTTTTTTTTTTTTTTTGGCTTCTCTTTGCATGCTTACTACACAGCACAGTGCCTTCTTCACTCAGCCATTACCATAATTCAGGCCCTCATCACCTCTTGCTTCTCATTGATTTCTTTTATTCCTATCCCTCCTCACTTCAATCCATCTTCTACTTAGTTGCCAAATGATTTTTCAGAAACATAAGTTGGACCATCAGAAATTTTGTAGCTTCTCAATCAGGATCAAATATAAATTCTTATTTTTAATATTCAAAGCTCTTCACAGCCTGCACTCTTCTTCACTTTCCAGGTTTCTCATACCATAACCCAGTTACATTGATTTAGTGTTGCACACAACACTATCACCTGTTTTACATTGGCAATATCTCATGTCTGTAATGATCTTACTCTTCACTTCTGCCTTTAGATTCCTTAGCTTCTTTCAAGGCTCAGCTTAAATCCCAACTTTTGCAGGAAACCTTTTCTTGTTCCCTTCAGATTCCTACCTAGTACCTTCAATTTAAAATTACCTTCCATCTACTCTATATAGATATTGTTTGTATCTTGTTATTTGCATGTTATCTCCTATTAGAATGTGGATTTCTTGCAGACAGACTCTTATTTACATTTTTTGGTGCTTTGCACACTTTATACAAACCTAATGTTTAATAAAGGATTTTTGATTGAATTTACTTCAAACATATACTATTACTTAGGAATTGTAATTCTTATATTTAAATATATGCATCACACATATAAGTATACAAATATGTGTATTTACACTCATACATGTAGACATATTTACACACATCCTCACAATGGTTCAAATGAGGTAATGTCTAAAATGCTTTGAACTCTAATCCTTCAACATGAGAACCCTTTAATAATTCAGTTCTTATGTCAACCCAAGTCTTCTTCTTAGGATAAACATCTCCATTTTACTTTATGTAGTCTCCTATGGTGTGTTTCCGAGGTTCTTTGCCTTCCTGGTTGCTCATTAGAGAAAATACATATGGCTACTAGTATTCTATTTTGAAAACTAATAAATTTGTAAGCAAATTCTCTGTAAATTCTCTTTCTCTTTGTGTGTGTATATGTTTGCATACATACATACATGTAATAATTTAAAAAAAAAAACTTGGAGTCCTGAGAATTAACAATGATAAAGAAGTGGTTTTTTTTTATTTAGAAAATTTTTCTTTTTGGAATAATAAAGGGCAGTTGCTGAGTAAATGAAGTGAATTGGCAATAAGGCCCAGTGATTGACATAGAGGGATATAATTGGATTAGTAGTGCAATATTTCTGAATTATTAAAAGGGAAATACAAAGCAAATATGGATAGTTGTGGGTTCTGGTAACTGAACTCGGGTATAGTTAAACAGTAACAAAGATAGTAGTGAACATTATTCGTGGAGATTGTATTTTTTGTGAAGATTGCTACTATGACTCTCTTAATGGTCTTGATGCCACTTTTTAAATTTTTTTGCTTAATTCAGTTTAATAAATATTATTTACCTATTAAATGCAAGGTATTGGGCTGAATACTCAAGATAATAACAATAATAGCTAGAATTTATATAATGCTTTAAGATTTGTAAAGTGCCTTGGATGACAAACTAGTTTCTGCCCTCTAGGAACTGGGAGAAGGTATAAAATAGACAGCTGGGTGGTACAATAGATAAAATGAGTAGAACAATGGATCTTGATTTTAAAAGCCCTGATTTCAAATCCAATTTCAGACACTTAGTAGCTATATGATCCTTAAACTCTTATTTGCCTGTTTTCTCAACTATAAAATGAGGAAAATAATAGCACCTATACTTTGAGGTTGTTCTGAGAATCAAATTAATTAATATTTCTAAAGCACAGTGTCTGACACATACAAGGGGTTAATAAATGTTTATTCTATACCCCATCCCCCTTTCCTCTTTCCCTAACATACATGAATTAAATATATACAAAGTAATTTCGAGAGGAAAAGCAAATTAATATCTGAGATGGTAGAAAAGAATTACATTAAAAAGAGGTTGTACCTACATTTTGAAGGAAACTAATATCCTAAGAGGTAGAAGTGAGTAGAGAATATAAATTTATTCATAAAATCCTTTCTGCTTTGTTGAGGCATAAGAGAGAGGACATTACATAAAAAGTATGAGTAGATTGAATAGATGCTGTGGAGAATGTGACAGAAACTTCTTAACTAAAGAAAACTAAAATGACTGTCAGATAGTAGTAAGAACCCAATTGATGTTAGAATATGAATTAATAATTTACCTGCTAAGTAAAATTATGACCTTCCCTACTAGTACTTGGTAGCTTCTGAGTGGAGCAGAGGAGGTTGAATGGGTATTGAGAATAACTAAGAATTTGAATTTGGTTAGATATAATAGGTGATTAGGCAAGAGTGCAGGAGTTTATGGGTCTCAGCTAGTTAGAATAATTGATCTATTGCCAATTAATCCATTAGGCAGTGAGGTGGCACAGTGATAGAGCATTTAACCTGGAGTCAGGAAAATCTGACTTCAAAACTAGCCTTAGACACCTTTAAACTGAAGGATTGTAGACAAGTTACTTAACCTTTCTTTTCTTCAGCATCATTATCTGTAAAATAGAAATCAAAGCATCTATACCCTAAAATTGTTGTAAGGATAAATGAATTATTTACAAACCTTACAAGCCTATATAAATGTTAGCTGTAATTATATAAGCCCAGTAAAAATTGTACTTCCTGCAGCATAAAATTTAAAATAATACTTTAATTTTTTTTCTATTCTTTTTTACAGATTTCTTTTGGTAATACTTATTTTCTTTTTCTTTATCCTATATTTTCCTACCACCTTAAAAAAATCTTTTTAGGTTTTAGAGGCTTTGCCAGAAAATGTTGGGTTTAACATTGAAATAAAATGGATTTGCCAACAAAGAGTAAGTAATTTCATACCTTTATAATCTTTTGGTTATGTTTGATTACATATATATGTATTGGTTATAACTGTACAAGTGGAGTTATTTTATTTTAGCATAAAGAAAATATTGAACTTCTTTATCAATGGTTATTTTGGTATATTAATATTAATATTATTTTAATTAATATTAATTATATATTATTATATAATATAATAAATAATATTAATTATAATTAAGTATAATGATAATTAATATTAATAACTGTACTTAAAGCATGACACAATTTCCATTGAACACAATATATTAGTGTTTATGTCAGAGATGGCCTTAAATAAGTTTTATGTTCAATTCTCCTTAAGGTCTTTTACCACAGTTTGACCAAAGACAGATAACACCTTTTCTGTTAAACTCTGCTTTACTTCTAATCAAAATCTACCTCTTTGACAAGAGCTTTGCTTTTATAAGTTGTAAAACTTGACAGTGAATTAATCATAACAAATAATTCACTCATATTACAAAATAACTTTATTCACTTACATGAATGGAAGATGGGGTATCATGATATCCAAAAAGAAAGATAGAGGGAAATGTTTTGCTCATTGTAGCCACTTGGCAATTTTCAAACATCAATTGTTGATTTGACTTACTATACACCTAGGACTGATGGTGGTTATCCTAATGGGTGCTCGATGTTTCTAGAATGATGATACATTTTCAGCACACTTCAGTGCTCCCTAGATTCTTGAAAATGTTTGCAGTATTTCAAATAACTTTTGATAGCATTATGTGAGTATTTGTGGGTATGTGAGTGTGTGTATGATAAGAGCCACTGACTGATGAATATATTTTGTCATTTTTTTTAAAAATAAAGATTTTTTTCTTGTTTAAAATTTTATTTTTATATAAAATTTTATTTTTTTAAGTGAAAATGACTGAACCATTAGGAAATATGAATTGTTCTAATTTAGTTCAACATACTTTTTTCATCTAGGATGGGATATGGGATGGCAATTTATCAGCATTTTTTGACATGAACATGTTTTTGGATATCATTTTAAAAACTGTTTTAGAAAAGTCTGGAAATAGAAGAATTATATTTTCTTCATTTGATCCAGATGTCTGCACAATGTGAGTAATATAATTCTTA
Source organism: Myrmecobius fasciatus (assembly GCA_023553655.1). Lineage (NCBI taxonomy): Eukaryota > Metazoa > Chordata > Mammalia > Dasyuromorphia > Myrmecobiidae > Myrmecobius > Myrmecobius fasciatus. The sequence goes on from JAJPUD010015304.1 coordinate 8,132, forward strand.
CATCATAATTTTAACCCCAGTTGGGGGAAAACTAAACCACCTTGTATCTGGTCTTCCTTCTCTCTTCCTCCACATTTTCTCAATTCTTTTTGTTTTGGGGAAATAAACACAAATGGAAATAAATAAAAGGGAGGAGAATGAAGAAAGTGGAAAATATCTCTAAAAGACTTTGCATTTGCATAAACATGGGTAAGTGTAATTAAAACCACCAAAAAGCAGTATAATTCTTTTTTTTTATTTTTTATCTTTCTTGTCAGTAATGAACCAAATATAAGCTATATAAGCCTTACCTTCTTTCTCCCCTTGCCCCAATTAAAAAAAAAAATCTGGCTTAAACAAAGCCTGAGTGTTGCCTTCTAGTAGTACTATTTTTCATATACATCTAAATTTACTCCCTTTTAAAAGATCTTATTACTTCTGGGAACACAGCTATGGTGAGGGTAATGGATTAGAATGTCTGAAATGAGGAAAAGAATGGGTCCTGCACTGATACATCGTTGGTGGAACTGTGAATGGATCCAATCATTCTGGAGAGCAATCTGGAACTATGCTCAAAAAGTTATCAAACTGTGCACACTCTTTGATCCAGCAGTGTTTCTACTGGGCCTATATCCCCAAGAGATCTTAAAGGAGGGGAAAGGGACCCACATGTGCAAAAAATGTTTGTGGCAGCCCTTTTTGTAGTAGCTAGAAACTGGAAACTGAATGGATGCCCATCAATTGGAGAATGGTTGAATAAATTATGGTATATGAATGTTATGGAATATTATTGCTCTGTAAGAAACAACCAACAAGATGATATCAGAGAAGTCTGGAGAGACTTACATGAACTGATGCTAAGTGAAATGAGCAGAACCAGGGGATCATTATACATGGCAACAACAAGACTATACGATGATCAATTCTGATGGGCATGGCTCTCTTCAATAATAAGATGATTCAAGCCAGTTCTTATTGTTCAGTGATGAAGAAAGCCATATACACACAGAGAGAGGCCTATGGGAACTGAGTGTGGACCACAGTATAGCATTTTAACGCTTTCTGTTGATGTTTGCATTTTTTCCTCAGGTTTTTTCTTTCTTTTTCTAGATCTGACTTTTCTTGTGTTACAAGATAACTGTATAGATATTTATGCATATATTGGATTTATCATATATTTTAACATATTTAACATGTATTAGATTACCTGCTATCTGGGGGAGAGGGTGAGGGGAAGGAGGGAAAAATTTGGAACAGAAAGTTTTGCAAAGGCCAATGTTGAAAATTTACTCATATGTTCTGTAAATAAAAAGCTTTAATAATAAAAATTAAAAAAAAAAAAAAGAATGGGTCCTAAAGGAAGGAGGTGAAAAGAAGATACGTAAGACAGAACATTATGATTAGAAAAGAGTTTCAGCATTGAAGAGCATAAAAGTGGAGTAGTTATTATTGATGGTGATCTCTAAAATATAACTATTTCAGAGATGACTGAGGTTGAGCAAAGATATAGTTTATATGTATATTGAAGCCTTCAAGTATGAGAACAAGAATTAAGGGTAGTAAGGAAGACTAAATTTTACTTTTTGCTGAGACAGTTGAGGTTAAGTGACTTGCCCAGGATCACACAGCTAGGGAATGTTAAGAGTCTGAGACTCAGGTCCTCCTGACTTCAGGGCTGGTGCTCTATCCACTGCGCCAGCTATCTGCCCCAAAGACTAAACTTTAAACTGCTTCATAAAGGAAAAAGGATAAGCAGTCTTCGGGTTTGTAGATCACTTGAGCAAAGATTTAAATAGGAAAATTTAAGTGAATAGGGTTATATTGTTTAGCAGCCAATTGGAGGCAACAAGTTCACTTTTAAAATACTGAATGAAGTCTGTCTTCAAATTCTGAAATTTTCCCTGTGATCATAACATATTTTTTCCTTCATTTCATGCCTATACATCTTCACTTGTCTTTTCTTTCCCATTCCTAAAAAAGACTAAACAAAATCATTTTCTCCAGCCTTTTGCTCTACTAATCATTCCTTTTATTTAGTCCATTGTATCATCTGAAGTAATCAGTCTATTTCTTCTTTTAACAGTTAACTATTAGAAAGTGGTCTCACTTTTTTAAGTTGCCTATCACCTAATCATTTAGCTCTTTCCATTTTGATTTCTGGAAATATCTTCTTTCTAAGAAATAAATATTTTAACTTCTAAATACTTTTTTTCTCCTTTCTGATCCTTACTTCCCTCCCTTTAGCTTTAGGTAACACTTTTTCAGGAATCTTCATTAGTTCATCATTCCTAAACAAAGTATAATCCTCTAATCTGTGTAATCTTGTAAATGTAATACACTAAGTGGCTCCTTTTATCTTCCTTTAGTGGTCTAACTTAACTTCCATTGGGTTAGTTATTTCTATATAACCAGTTGTAAATATAACTATCCCTTATTAATTCCTTTTCATTACCAGTTACCTGTTAGCTAGTAACAGATTATTCCATTGGCATTTCAAATTTTCCATATCCAAAATTAATCACCTTTCTTCCTAAATCCCTCCTTTTCCTGAAACTTTTTGGTGAAGATCTTTAGCCACATAGGATCATATCTTCATATTTTCACATATTCTTAGTACTTCTCTTTCCTATCTAGCCACTTACAGAATCTCAGAGTTGGATAGGACCTCAGTGGCCATTAAGTGCAGCCATACCTAACCAACTAACCAGCAATCATTAAGTATTTACTTTGTACTAGCAAAGTGCTTGAATTCAATTAAGAGGCAAAAACAATTTAATCCCTCAAAATTTTCTTACAGGCCCCTGACACTTTGGGTACACTTTGCTTTAAAGACCTATAGTTATTACCTTATATGAGGCCATTATTTTTCTTACATCAAGTCTAAAATGTCTCCTTTTTTGCATCTTTTACTTATTTCTCCTATTTTTTCCTTTTTGGACCAAACAGAACAAGTTTTTATTCCTTATTTGTGTGCTAACTTGGGATTCTTGGAAGATAATAATCATGTTCTTTCTAAATCTTCTTATCTCCATGCTACAATTCCTAATTTTTTTTTCAATCTCCTCTACATTTCCATCTGATCTGGTCTATATGTTGATCTCAGTGTCCCTCACAAATTTTAGTTGCCTTTCTGTATATATTCTCTGGCTTACAGTTTGACCTAGAGAGAATATAACAGTTCCTAGTGGCTCCTTACTCCTACAAACTTTGCCATTCTTAATGCAGCCTAAGATTTCATTAAAGTTGTTACTTACCATATCATATTATTGTCTCATTGAGCTTACAATTCACTGAAACCTTCTGACATAAGTGTCTCTAATGGGGAAGGAAAAAGGTGTGATAATGTGAGCCATGGATGAATGTGCTAAAATACTTTTACTCTGTGCATGCCTATTTCTTCTAAAGTTTTCAGACAAGTGTGTCTAATCTCATCTCTCCTATCTTATATCTCTGAAGTTTATTTTTTGAATTTAATTTCAATAAGCATTTTAGATTTTAAAAGAGAAACGTCAAATTCAAGAAGGACACTCGGTAGGGGGAGGGAAGAACAACCCGAAGGCCCATGTATAAGGAGTGACACATGGATTACAGATAAATAAATTGGGCTATAATGATGTCAAGATACCCCAGAGAGGAGACCATCAAGAATAGGGAGTTGTCAGTAATGTTAAAAGCTACAGAAAAACCAAGACGACGACTTGAAGGAGGTCATTAGATTTAGCAATGAAGACATAACTGGTAATTCTGGAGAGAGCAATTTTTGTCAAGTAGCATTGTCAGAAACTGTAATGGAAGAGATGGAGAAGAAAGTGAGTCACAGATCATAGATAGTATTTTTTAGGTTTTGGGGGTGGGTGGGATATAATACATATATTATCTTTGTTGAAATTCATCATAGTTTGTCTAGTATTTTAGCCTTTCAGAATCTTTTTGAATCCTGTTACACAGATGTTTTACTATCCCTCTCAGCTCAGCATCATCTGTATATTTGAAAAGTATTCCATCTTTGTTTTATTCTAAGTTATTAATTAAAATGTGAAATAACAATAGGTCAAGCACAGATCTGAAATACCCCCTTTGGAAAGCTTGCAAGTTA
>JAJPUD010015304.1:12216-37838 GCA_023553655.1 Myrmecobius fasciatus
TAGGTATTCTAAGAAGTAGAAGTTAGGAAGAATGCATGTGAAGCATGAGGGATATAGCCAATGCAAAGACATGGAAATGGAAGAGTTTTATGTTATGTGAAGAGCTTCTTTTAATGATGTTTCTTAAGAATGCTTTAGCTATAGATGTGTAAGCATGAGTGCAAGTGTCTTGAGTCTTCCATCTCCTGCTGGGTACAGCATATCTTCTAAGAAAAAACTAAGGGCCAGATCTAGTCTCTCCTATTTGCACCAAAGCAGCCACTTCCATTTCTTCCAGCACAAGACAATTTCCATGTCTTGTTGCCAGTCTAGTCTCCCAGTTGGGATGTGGAGAACCTGTAGTGCAAAGAACTCCTTCCTTTCCTCTGACTTTAAAACCTCCCATGTCCTGCTGTACTTGTCTTTTGAGGGTAGAGCAATGACATCCTCCCCTCAATGATAAGATTCTTAAACCTAATCATAATTTTCACATCTGAATGATTCTGAACTCCTGATGATTCACATCTCAATATCTCATTACACACCTCCTGCTACCTGATGCCTCACTCCTATTCCCCTCATTTTTTGCACCTCTCAGCTTCAACTCAATTTTATCCAGTTATTCACTGTGCCTTCTGAAATGCCTGCTCCATAGGAAACAAGCTTCCCTTTATCTTAAATTTTTTCCTCTCTCACTTCTTCTGTCTACTAGTGATTATTAAACTTGTTTCTCCTCAGATGGCACAGCCTTCCTGGCAATCCTTTTCATGGTAGCTGTACCTTCACTCACTCTGCTCAGCCCACTTATCAAGCAGGGGAGAGGAAATACTTAACCCTTGTGTCTTCCAAGTTCTACCCTGTACTTTCATCATTTAGTAGTCCTTTTCCTTTGAGATTCATGTGACTCTCCTCTGTGACCCAGTCAAAATCTTACTATCTTGTTTACAAAACCTCAAATCACTCCCTTTCCTTCCTCAGAGAATTTGGTAAATTCTCTTAACAGTTTTTGGTTATTGTTATTTATTATTATCATCCACAAAGGTAGTGGCTCCATATTCAAAAATTCTGAAATCTTATCTGACCGTACTCTACTGACCTTTCTTTTTCCATCTGCTTCCCCTTACAAAATCCTGTTCTTTATCTCTGTCATGGCTTCCAATCCCTTGATCTCTCAAATCTCTCCTGGACCATCTTCCCTGTACTAGTCACCCTTTCTTCTTCTCCCTATCTTAACCCCATAGTGAGCCATTTCAACTATACGCTGTTATCTCTTCTTGAATCTCTAGCCCTCTTAATCATATTGTCATTTACACACAACCAAACTCCAGTCTTCAATCACTCCTGGTATTCACTACTTTTGTTCTACACTCATGATGCTGAATTTTCTCAATCCTCATTCTTCTTGATCACTCTATAGTCTTTGACAATGTTGATCACTCGCTCTTTAATTTTCTTTTCTCTAGGTTGATGAAACACCACTTTTTCCTGATTCTTTTCTTACCTATCTGACTATTGTTTCTATTTCTCCTTTGTTGAATTCTCATTCAGATCATATCTTCTAACCAGAAGTGTCCCTTAGGATTCTCTTCTGAACCTTCTTCTCTTTTCCCTCTGTACTATGGAAACTGACTTCATCAGTTTCCATAAATTTAATTACCTTCTCTATGCTGATGATTCTCAAATCAGTCTTTTGCTGACCTCCAGTCTCAAACCAGTTACCTTTCAGATATTTCAAACTGGATGTCTAGTAGACATTTTAAACTCAGACCATCACATATACCTTCCCTATCATAGTAGAGAGCAACATCTTTCTGTTTCCTCAGGCTTGCATGCTTGAAGTTATCCTTGACTCCTTTATCCCCTATATCCAAGGCCTGTGATTTCACCTTTGCAATATCTCTCAAATATGACCCTTTCTCTTCTCTGATACTGTCATCACTTTAGTGCATGCCTTCATCCTCTCATGCTTAGATTATTGCAGTAGTCTGCTAATGAGTCTCATGCTGCAAGACTCTCCTTACTCTAATCTGTTTACCAACTAAATTTATTTTCTAAAGCATAGGTCTGATTATGTCAGCATTACCCCCAATAAATTTCAGTGTCTGGTTCCTTTTTGCCTCCAAGATCAAATACAAATGCTCAGCTTCTGAAAGCCCTTCTTAACTAATTCCAGTCTTCCCCTTATACTTTACTTCCCAACATATACTCTTGAATCCAGTGACTCCGACCTCCTGGCTGTTCCACGAAGAAAACATTCTGTCTCTCAGCTCTGGGCATTTTCTTTGTTGCCCAGACTCTTCCTCCTTTCTTCGTGACTGCTGAATGACCTGACTTCCTTTATGTCCCGGTGAAAATCTTACCTTCTACAGAAACCATTTCTTAACTCCTCTTAATTGTATGATCTTCCTTTTGTTAATTACTTCCTATTCTGTGTATTACTTGCTTTTTATATATTGTTTTACATTTTGTCTTCCCCATTAGATTATAAGTTCTTGAAGTCAATCTTTTGCCTCTTTTTGTGTCCCCAGAACATAGCAATAATGCCTGAATTATAATAGCAGATGGTTAATGTTTGATTGGTTATGTGTCTTCTTGTCTTGTGACTCGATCATGTCCTCATATCTCTACAAGGAATCCTCTAAATAGGCTAGAAGGCTTCCTCAGTTGTTGATATTAAGTAGACACTATGATCAAAAGTTTGGAGGTAGTGACATTAATTGGAGAATGGAGAGACTAAAAGCAGGGTGACCAAAATAATAGACTATTAAAATAGACAGGCAAGAGTGAGGATTTATGTTAATGTGTGAATAGAAAGAGGAACCAAAGATGCTGTCTTACATCTTGGAGATATTGTCATGTACTCTCTTTTTTTAATTTCCAGTCAAGATAGTTTGTCTTACTATTTGATAAATGTTAAATGTCTGTTACAGGATTCGACACAAGCAAAACAAATATCCTGTTTTGTTTTTGACTCAAGGAAAAACTGGTGCTTATCCTCAACTCATGGATCTAAGATCTAGGACAATTTCCATTGCAATGAGTTTTGCACAGTTTGAAAATTTGCTGGTAAGTTAAGGTTCATTTTTAAGGGGTCTGAGAGAAAAAAAAATCTAAAATAATCCTAATTTAAATTAACTGTGACTGGAAAGTACTTGAATGAATACTTAGGATTTCTATTGTGCAATTCAAGTAGAGAAAATTTAAAAAACTTAAACATATAATGGATGTTTTTATTTAATATTTCTTATTATTAACTTTTTTTCTTTCTAGGGAATAAATGCACATAGTGAAGAACTTCTTAGGAATCCAGCATATGTTGATGAAGCTAAATCTAAGGGCTTAGTAATATTCTGTTGGGGTGATGATACCAATGATCCTGAAAACAGAAGGAAGCTGAGAGAATTTGGTGTTCATGGCTTAATCTATGACAGGTATTACATATTTTCTCTATTACTTAGTCATAGTTTTTTATATTAAAATAAGTTTAAAAGTAAGTACAATTAAATATATGTTTTAAGATATATTAAATGTCTTGTGGGCATTCTACCAATATTGTTAGAATAAAATATTGTACCTATCAAAAGAAAGTGTTATCCAATCTAATGAAATTAGAATATGAATTGGAGGTGGATATTTAACTTGCTTTTTAATGTTTACTTTGTATATGAATTTAGTTTCTATTAATTTAAAATCCAAAACCTAAAATTTCCAATTCTTCATTCAATGCAGAATAATGGAAATAGAGGAAAAAGTTTAATAAATTAGTAGGAAGTCAACAGTTGTCATATTTGAAATGCCAGGAAGACTATTTTTAAAAAATAAGATTATTGATGACTTCAAAAAACTTTTAGAGAGTATACCTATTATTTTCAGAAGCTGCTACTTCTCTCAATTCATATAACTTTAAAGTTTGTTAACAACTATCATGAAGCTTATAAGAGATTGATAAGTATTGGTAAAGTTTAGAATCTCTGTTGCAGTATAGAGTTTAACCTGTTATTTGATGTGTTGCTACTGAGTATATTTGAATTTGCTAAAGGGAACATAAATGTCCTAAAATTTTAGAATTATAGACTTTTCCTTCAAGAAAATGAATTTTTTAAATTTCCAGAAGTATTTATAATTGAGTTTTACTAAAAGTTGTTAAATAATGCAAATTCTATGCAAATCATTAAGTCATAATCGTTTTATTTGTGTTTGTTTTTTACCTTTATAGGATATATGATTCGATGCCTGAACAGCCAAATATATTCCAGGTAGAGCAGCTGGAGCGTCTAAAGAAAGAATTACCAGAGCTCAGGAGTTGCACATGCCCCACTATTAGCCATTTTTCCCATGCACAGCATATGTGTGTATGTAGGGCCCCCAAGGCTGCCAAATAGTACAGCTAACTTAAAAATGCTTAATCCTTTATTGCACAGAGGCCTTTTAAGGTCATGTACTACTACTTGGGATATGTAGTTTCATCATTCAGCACTGCTTATGCCTTTTGGTTATCTCAGTCCAAATGAAGCAATAATCAAGTATTTTACTTATTATTATTTACTACAGTTCTTGCTAGAATTTCAAATACTCTTGGCCAGGTATAATTACTAGAGTCTCTACTTATAAGAAAAGAAAATTAAGTGGCTGTGGTAAACCTCAGAAAAAAAAGCATTCAAATTTTAAGCATTTTTAAATTAAAAGAGTAGCACTTTGGAATCTGTAAAGATAACATACAGTATTAACATACTTGTTTTAAGGTTTTATTTTATGAGATCTAAAATCATTATCACTTAAAGAAAATGACTATGCATAATTATACCTGACCATGAAAAAAATAAGTACCTCAAATGCATGCATTTGCACTGGTGGTTCCAACTGCACAAATGTTTGTGCCATCTGTACATATTTCTTATATGGACTGTCATGCACATAAACCATTTTTGTTCAGTATGAACCTTGAGGCTGCTGCCAGTTTGCCACTCTGCCAGATATATGCCTGTGTAAAAAAGTCTGGGGGTAAAAAAGTGAATTTGTGTAACATCTCTAATAGTTGTTTTGCATCAGCTTGTCAGATTTCAAATGCAGCAGATAATTTAATATCTAAAATATGAATGAGTCATTGAAGACATTTCTGCAGCTTTAAAAAAAAGTATCGCACATATCTTAAGTGAAACATCACATAATGTATAAATTCTACTGAATGCATGCTTCAGGTTTTAAGCATGAAATTATACATGTTTACCATAAGTCCTTGCATCCTGTGGTGCTAGGTAAGTGTGAGAAGGTGAAAGGACTAAAATAAAAATTTTTTGTTGCCGAAAAATAAGCCTATTTGCAGGCAATTTAAATTTTGCTTACCATTTAAAGTGTGTCTTACTATTACAGACAGTTCTTGCTTTATGTGAATTCGCATTATTCAAATTTAACTGCCAGATAGTGGGGCTCCAGAGCCTTGGGCAGCATTAGGGGCAGTGGGTGGGTGGCAGGGATTCTCTGCCCCAGGCACTGAAGCCCATCAGGTCAGGTTGCAGGGCCCCAGGCACTGAAGCCCATCAGGTCAGGTTGCAGGGCCCCAGGCATTGGGCTATGTGGAGTTCTCCCAGTAGAAGGGAGAAGTCAGAATGGTCAACTTATATTGGTTGAGAACTGACTGTACCTATTACATGCCGTCAGCTCTTGAGGTGTGTATGTGTGTGTGTGCATGTGTGTGTGCACGTATGTTTGTATGTTAGAAGTTCTCTAAATGAAATAATAAATGTCCTGAAATCTCAGCTCTGTATTCATTGGTTAATATATATCATGTATAATTTATTCATAAATGTCATGTATAAGATTTTCCTAAATATGTATGCATGTTCTTAGATTGATATTTCTAAAAGGTTCTTTTTATTGGTAGGAGATTGTTAAGAGACAACTGTAACTTATAAATCAAGTGTTACTATATGATAAATGACAGATTTATTTCATTATAAAGTATTTCAAGAAGATACTGTTTTCATAGATTCTGTTTCATGAAAATTCTATGAAAGCAAGTTGAAAATCTGAGTGTCTTGTCTCTGAAGGACATGTCTTACCTTGCACCTAGTTATTTTCTCTGTATTATTTGATGTCCAGGATTTATGCAAAAGAATATATTGACTACAATTAAGATTCAGTTAAAATTTAGGGGGAAAAAAACTAAATTATAAAAGAAAAATTTTTCATTATAAAATCTAAACATCCTATTATTTTCATTTATTAGCATTTTATAATTGGAAGTATCTTAGACAATTTAATTTTCTGTGAAAGGATGTTATAGATAGTATTTAAAAATTGATTTGTACTTAAGGAAACTTTTAGTCAAGAAGAAGTTTTTCTTTTTTAATGTAACATAAAATTACCATGCCATAATTTAGCTCAGGTTTTTGGATAATGGATGCTTTTATTATCTGCTAGACATACAAAGAAATTCCAAAACATGGTCTTTGTTCATTCTTATGGGGGGAAAATAACATAAGTAATTATGAATGTAGAAAATATTTTCACTGTCAATGAAGGTAATTTCAGAGATAAGGCACTAGCAGCTGTGGAGATGAGCTTCAAAGACTTCCTTAAAAAGGTGGGATTTGAGTAGAGTCCTGAAGGAGGCAGAGATGAAGTAGAACATTCCTAGGTATAGAATATAACCTGTGAGGAGGCATGGAGTAAGGCAGTGGAATGGTGTTTGAGAGGAATAGCAGGAAAGCCAGATAGTTGACTCAAAGTGTATGTGGAAGAAGAGAATAAGCACTTATATAGCATTTGATAGGCATAATAGCTGTACAAGGGAAGTGCCCCGTTTTGCAGTTGAGGAAACTGAGGCAGGTAGATTAAATGATTGGCTCAGAGTTACAGACTAGTAAAATGAGTCCAGATTTTTATCTCAGATCTAACTATACCTTCAGACCCAGAGCCAGAGATAGAAAAACTATTTTACCAGCTGCTTTTCACAGAGTAGTAAATAAGAAGAGTGGAAAGATAGAAACAAAGAAAAAAATGTTTGAATGTCAAACATAACATTTTAATATTTCATTTTGGAAATAACAGGGATCTAATGGAATAGCAGTATTAGATTTTCCTAATCACTTTGACAGAATCAGTGGATTCTAGTGGGAGGAGACCTGAGACAGAGACTAACTAGAAAGCTGGTTGTGATCCATGCATGAGATAGTAAAGACTTAGACCAAAGTTGCAGTTGTGTGAATGGAGAGAAGTTCATGTATAGGAGAGATGTGACAGTAGAAGCAAGGCCTGATTGGGCATATGTTATGAGAAAGGAATTCAGAATGAAAGGTTAGAAAAAGGGCAGGATTTGAGGGAAAATGAGTTCTGTTTTTTTATGATGAGTTTGTAACTTGTGTGATCCTCAGATTCTATCATGACTCATGTTGCTATGGGAAATTCTAGGTGGAAAGAAAGAAATTTAAATTTAAAGGAAATTAAGGAAAGAAGGGAGTTTTGAAGAACAGTAATTTTGCATTCAGAGGTAGTTAAGTAGAATTAAAATCACTGCTACCAGGTTTTTGGTTTTTTTTTTTTGTTTGTTTGTTTTTTAATGATAGGACAAACCTTTTCTAACACCAAATTTATAATTTCCTTCCTATAGGGTATATTCATTTGTACCTTCCTTTTCTCCTGTATGCCTTCTACAATGGTAGGGGCTGGAGATAAAACGAAAAATGAAAATGGCATTTGTCTCAAATGAGCTTATGTTCCATGATGGGAGACAACATTGTTAAATCCCACCTCAGACACTTACTACCTGTGTCATTTTAGACAAATCTATCCTTCATTTCCCTTATTTCTACAATGAAGGACTTGGACTCAGCTGATAAGATTTATTCCAGCTTTAAATCTATAATCCTATTTCTAGATATCAGAATGTATAAAATTTACATGCTTAAGTTTTTAGGAGGAAAGCACTAGTAGTTGTGAGTAGCCCTCTTTTTTAGGTGGTAGTGTTTGGGCTCACTTTAGAAGGAAGCTGGGGATCAGTAGGAAAACTGAAGCATTCCAGATATGAAGATAGCTATGTAGATAGTTATGTATGAGGAACAATAGGGATCTTTTTGCCTCACTTGTAGAGTTCATAAAGGAGATTAATTTGAATTAGGATATCAGGATAAATTTGGAGAAGCTTGTGAAAAGTTTTGGATGCCAAGCAGGACCTCTTCATTAAAGTCCTACTGTATTCCAGGAATTGTATTCAGTTCTGGGGATACCAAAAGAGATGGTTTCTTCCTTGAAAGAGTTTACAATTTAACAAGGGAGACAACAGGCAAACAAATATATACAAAGCAGTATATATACAGGATAAAATAGGAAATATTAAAAGAGGGAGAGTAGTAGAATTGAGGGGATTAGGATAGGCTTCATATACAAAGTGAGATTCTAGTTGGAACTTTTAGGGGAAGGAGAGGTCAGTATTTAGAGCAGTGGAGGGAGAGCATTCCAGACATGGGGGACTGCCAGAGAACTGGAGTTGAGTGTCTTGTTTGTGGAGTAGGTAGGAGGCCTTGTCACTGGATCAGAGAATTGGGGATTGAGAAGTAAGAAGACTGGAAAGGTAGGAAAAGACTGGGTTATGAAGGACTGTGTTCCTGAAGAGGCAGTAGACACTGGAGTTCATGGAGTGACATAGTTGGACCTCCACTGGAATAGGTAGACTTAAAGCAGGCAAATCCACCAGCAGGCTTCTGCAGTAGGGGGGAGGCACCTGGCCTAAAGTGGTAACAGTATCAGAGGAGAGGAAGGGGCATATTCAAGAGATGTTGTAGAGGTAAAATCAGCAGTCTTTGGCATCTGATTAAATACAGAAGTGAGAACTAGTGAGGAATCAGGATTGACTCCTTGCTTGGTATTCCTGAGGGACTGGGAGAATGGTGCTGCCCTTTACAGTAATAGGTAAGACACCTGGAGGTGGGAAATTGGAGGTCAGCAGAGAGATTGGGGCAATAAAATAGGGAGCCACTTGAGCTTACTGAGCAGTGTGATAGCATAGTAAGACCTGTACTTTAGGAAAATCTCTTGGATAATTGTATGGAAAATGGATTAGAATGGGGAGACTTGTACAGAAAGTAAATTACTGCAGTGCTTCAGATTTGAGGGGGGGAGGAAGATGACTTTGTGCATGGAAAGGAAATATATGAGAGAGACTGTGGAGGTAGAAATGGTAAGGTGATGAGTGGATGCTATCAAGGCTGTAACCCTGAATTAATAATAGTAATAGGAAAAGGTGACTAAGCTTGGAGGAAGAAGAAAAACTCCATGATTTCATACATAGGTACAGATGGTAAGGTAATAACCCCTCCCAGCCTTTAGTCTTCATGAATTGCTGTGGTTGAACAATTTCATCACATGTTTGTGGGCCACTTGTTAGCCCTCAGATTGATTGTCCTCTGCAAAAGTCATTGCTGAATTCATAAAAGAACTTTTACACTTTGTAGGCTTGGTAGAGCTTGCTTTCTAATGGCATGGTAATCAAGAATGTGTGGGAGATCAATATGAAAAAGCATCAAAATGGGGTTTTCAGAGTGAAATCCTTACCAACTGTCCTCTGAAATTTAACTTTGCCTAGAAAATTAATTTTTTGAAGTAGCATGCTTTTTTGAAGATTTTGCTATTTCCTTAAACTTTAATTTAAAACGTAAGATTTTTGTTAAATACTTGAATTTTCCTTACTGAGTTGAAAAGATAAAAACTTGAAATAGCAAGCCACTCCAATTCAGGAACTAAAGGACCAATATAATTTTGAGAATAGATTTAATACATTGATAGTCTTATTTTGATTTGTTTAAAAATAAGATTTTGCTTCACCTATGTGAAATTTTGCCTACCGGTTACTACTTTCTTATCCACATTTCCTCACCACCTTTTCTCCACACCTCCTCCTACAGATTTTCCACAATCAGCCCTACATACCTTTCTAACCTGGTTTTCTAATACTCTGCTACAGATAATTACTATTCCAGCAAGCTTATTTTCTAATTCTCAAAAAAAAAAAAAAAAATCTCCCAAATGTCTTTTTGTCTTATTTCTTTCCCCGGCTTTTAATAGTCTGCCATGTTGGAATAGGTATTTCAGAGGAGGAAAATAGTGATGGATGTGGTTGCTCATACTAATAGATATTTCAGTAAGCCAGATTTGATGTTCAAACAAAAAAGAGGTACTGGTGTCATTCTACAATTAATGAAAAGAAGTTTACTTAGCCATTTCATAGAAAAGATATTCAACAAGGATATGTCAACACTTTGATAGCTCAACCCCATTTTATCCCCAGTTGGAAATGTATTCATTCAATAGAGCCAGGTATAGCAGTGTCTTGAGGTATCCACCAAGTCTTAAAAGGCCCAAATTGAAGTAGGTCTTTTATGCCTTTACAAGAGCAAAAATTCATGTCATTATGAGCTTCAGGAAGCTGCATCAGGCCTAGTTTAATTCTTTCCCCAACATCAGTTAAGTTTTCAGTGAGAACTTTGCCACTTTTCAATAAACTTGGATAACAATGTGGAGTGAATGGGGAACTCTGATTAGGGAATGATCCTATATAATATTATCCCATGTTGCAAGGTCCTAAAACTCTGAGAGGAATTTCTATTTAAATGCTGTTAGGACTTTTGCTGGATAATACTCAGATAAAACAATAAAAAAAATTTAAGGTACAAAACATAGAACAAAAAATAACAATCTTTCTTGAAGAAGCCACTAATAAAAGAAAAAGTAATGATAGAGCAAAACCCAGCAATGCTAGACTCTTCTTCTTACTTGCAAAGGACTTAAGTGACAGTGATCTGGTCCATATGGTAGGTGATACCTGATCTTTGCAGTTCACATTATGTTTCCAGATGCAAAACAGTGATGTGAGCAGGAGCAACATAAGGAAGATCAGGAATGCCACAGATGTCACCTCCAGCATGGTCAGCAGTCCTGTGTGAGGGTCAAGTCAACAAGCACATAGAAATTTCTTTGTACTAGGCACTGTGCTGCAAAAATAGACCCTATTCTCAGAATCTGACATAAATGTGACAACATGCAAACTAGGTATAAACAAGGTAACATTGAAAGTAATCACAAAGGAAGTCACTAGCACTAAGGGGAATTGGAAAAGGAGATTTTAAGAGAAGCCAGGAGGCAGAAAGAGGAAGACTTCCAGGTTTGGAGGACATTCAGTGAAAAGGAGATTGAGGCCACTGTCACTGGATCATAGAGTAGGGAAATAAGGTGTAAGGAAAAAGGAAGAAACCAGGTAATGATTTTTTTTAAAGCCAAAAAAGGGATTTTGTTTTATCTTGTTGGAAATAGGGAATCATTAGTATTTAAGAATGGAGATGGG
Source organism: Myrmecobius fasciatus (assembly GCA_023553655.1). Lineage (NCBI taxonomy): Eukaryota > Metazoa > Chordata > Mammalia > Dasyuromorphia > Myrmecobiidae > Myrmecobius > Myrmecobius fasciatus. The sequence continues at coordinate 23,531 of JAJPUD010015304.1, forward strand.
GTTAACTTGGTTTAGGATAGCATTTTTTCATAGCTAAGTGGATGGACTGAAGTGGAAGACACAAGGAAGACCAGAAGATTATCACAATAATCTGGGTGTTAAGGTGTTGAGCTTGCTCTGGGATGGCAGCAGTGTCAAGGAAGGAATGGGGTATATAAAGGATGTTATAAAGATAGAAATATTAATGTGATGGATATGAAGCAGTGAGAAAATTGAATCGGTATCTAAATTTGTGAACCTAGGTGACATGATGGTGATACTTTAATAGTAGAGAAGTTAGAATGAGAGGAAGGTTTTTGAGGAAAGATAATGAAACCAAATTTAGACATCATGGTGTCTATGGGACATCTGGTTTGAGAAATCCAATTTTAAGTGAAGATGTGATACTGGATATTAGGAAATAGGTTGGGACTGTCTATGTAGAATCATCAACAGAGATGATAATGTAATCCAGAGTAAAATGAGAACACAGGATTGTAATTTAGGCAACACTCATAGCTAATAGTTGTGGCCTGAATCAAAGTCCAGGAAAAGAAAATGAGCAGTTTAACAGGTAGGAGCAAGCCCAGAGAAAAGCATTGCTAAAATTGGAAAATATAAGTGAAGAATTAACAGAAATGTTGCCAAAAAAAAAAAAAAAAAAGGTTAACAATTATAGATTAGGAAAGGCCATTAGATTTGACAGTCCAGAGATGATGGTTAACTTTGGAAAAAGCCATTTGAATTGAATAAATGAGGTCAAGAAGTTAAGACTACAAAGAGGAATGGAAATGAGGACACTGAGTAGTTGGCCTCAATCTTACCCATGAAAGGGAGGAGATGGTTTGCTCTGACAAGAAGGATCATGTGATAGATACAGTAGGTGAAGACATTTAAGTAATGGCAGTTATGAGGTTGGGAGGAAAGAGCTCTTAGTGAATAGCCTAATTTTTTTCAATGAAATGAAAGATCTTGTTAAAAGGAAGAAAGGTTCCTTGGACTAGATTATGGGGAATAAATTGAGCAACTGAGAAGGTAGGGTATTTAAGTCCTTTAGAATGAGACGGGAGTTGAAGATGAGAAGAAAAACTCAAATAGTCACTGGAGATTGGAAAATAATCAGAATCTTGATTGGATGATGTAGTTTATAAATAAAAATGACTTAAGAGGTCACACAACCTTTTTTTAATATTGAGGCACTTCTAATGTTACAAATCATGTGGTGGTCCTTGACTCACACACCCAAACTTTAGAGGCTTTGGCAAAAAGGTTGGTGTCATCCACAAAAGCTAAGGTAGTACTCTCACCTTAATCCAGAGACTCAAAATTACCATGAAGTCTGCTGACATAACCCCACTCTTCTAGATAAATATACATTCCCCATAATTATATAGTGACAATTTCACCTTTCCCATGATGTTGGAACACAAAGGACTTCCCAACAGTAGCATCCCAAGACCATCCTAGAAGAATTGCCAGTTGAGTATATGAGCATATGATATTTTCCCAGGCATGTGAAGCCCTCAAAGTGACCAAAGACCTTGACATCCAGGGACCAGCTGAGGGCTCTCTCCAATAGCCTATTCTTATCAGAATCTTTGAGTGAAAAATAACTGAACTGGGAAGTCCTTCCCCTTCCTAATTCCTTCTGCTTATCTGCATTTTCTCCTGCATAGTTGTTTGCATTTTGTCTCCCCCTTATAAATTGTGAGCTCGAGTGTAGGATAATTTTTGTATATCTTTGTATTTCCCATGCTTAGCACAGTGCCTAGATGTGGTAGACATTTAATAAATTTTTATTGCTTTCCTGGGATAGAGATGATTTCCCATACACAGGACTTCTCAGAAGTTGAAAATCATATGGGCAGTGAGATGCATGTTAAGTTATTGATTAGCAAGGGCAAAACTCTTGCCCTGAAATAGGGTAAGAGCACCATTTTGTGATGGCTCTTTAATTTCAGTCTGTTGTTATTGCACTTCTTTACGGCTCAAAATCCAAATGCTTTTTGTCCTCACCATGCTCTCCAGTCACTCAACTCCTCAGTTTTTTCTTATGTCATCACCCTATTCAGTAACTATCTTTTCTTCCTTTCTCCATCTGACCTCTGATGTCTTATGAATCCATTCAACTCTGCATTGTCCTATTGTCCTGTAGGGTCCTTTGTCTCAGTCCTTGCAGTACCAAATCCTAGCCTTGGGCTACTCTCACTTTCCATTACTTTACTTCCTATTCACAAACTGCACAAAGCTGGAGAAAATCATAAAACCATGTAATATCCATTATAAATTTATGTAATCTCAAATGGGCCTTCACTGTAGCAAAGCAATCCTGTAAACCTCCCTAATCAACTCAGAATCTTCACTATAGAATTTTTCTACACCTTTCCCTCTACTAATCTTCCATAGCATCCTTGTCTCATCCTATCATCTGAGAACTTTGCCTCATATTTCCCTGAAAAAAAAAAATTGAAGTCATTTGCCAATAGCTATTTCTTCTATCCAACTCTACATCTTTCAGATATGTTCTGCTAATATTTTCTTCATCCATGTCTTATATGAAGAGTTGGTAGTCCTCATTGTCAAGACAAATCTTTTTACCTGCATAGGGGAACCTATTCTGTTCCATTTTCTCCAAAAAACTATGCCCTTTATTATTTTAATTCTCTTACTAATCTCTCCTACCGGCTGTATGCTTTCTTATTAGCTACAAACACACTCATGTCTCTTCCATCGTCAAAAGCCACTCTAGCATAATTCCCTTTTGTGGTTAAACTTGAGAAGGCATCCACATACCTCCACTACCTTTTTTTCTCACTTTATTTTAAACCTTTCTACAATTTGTCTTTGGACCTCAACATTCAGCAAATAATATAAAAAAAATCAGTACTCCAAACACGTTTTATTTTTTAAAAATATTTTTATTTCCAGTTCCAAATTCTTTCTTCCTGCGCACTTCCCCTAGAAGGCAAGAAATATCTATAATACATACTGTCATGCAAAACATTAAAAAAAAAAGAAAGAAAGAAAAATGACAGTTTAATCTGAACTCAGAATTCATTAGTTCTCTCTCTGGAAGTGGATAACATTTTTCATCATGAGTCCTTTGGATGTCATGAAACGTTCACTTACAATATTTATAGTAGCTAAGTTTCATAGATGATTATTGTAATCAATATTGCTATTACTCTGTACAACATTTTTCTAGTTTTGCTCACTTCACTTTGTATTAGTTCATATAAATCTTTTCAGGTTTTTTCTGAAATCATCCCTTTCATCATTTCTTATATCATAATAGTACTTCATTACAATCATATGCCACAATAATTCTCTTTCCAAAATTACCCATGATCTCAGAGTTTCTAAGTTTAGTGATTTTTTTTTAATCCTTTTTTTATCCTTCTTGGTCTCCCTACAGCCTTTAATGCCTGCTTTTGTTTGATACTCTTTTCTCCCTAGGTTTTTATATTCCTACTGTGCTCTTGGTTCTTCTCCTGTCTGACTGTTTCTCAGTCTCCCTTGTTCTTCTAAATCATTACAGAATCCTTCAGGGCTCTTTCTTTCCTGGGCCCTTTATTCTTCTACTTTTCTTTCTTCATTTAATCTCATCAGCTTCCTTGGATTAAAATATCACCTTTATGCTAATGATTCTTAGATCTATTTATCCATTGCTAGCCTGTCTCTTAACCTTCAGACTTTCATCTGCTGCTTATTAGACATTTTGAGTAAGATATTTCAGACACATTAAATTCAACATGTCTTGAACTAAACTCATTGTTTTTATCTCTTAAAACCTCCTTCCATTCTGAATTTCATTAATTACTCAGTCACTACATCCCTCAGTCACAAGGTTCACAACATATGTGCTATCCTCTACTCTTTCTCACCTCCCACATATCCATCAGTTACCAAGTCCTCTTGATTTTACCTATATAACATGTCTTAGATACCTTTTCTCTCTTATTGTTTGTATCACCACTCTGGTTCATGTCCTCATTACCTCATGCCTGGACTACATCAATAGCCTTCTGATTGATCTGCCTGCCTCAAATCTGTCCTGTAATCAGCTGTCAAATTGATCTTCCTGAAGTTTAGGTCTGACAATGTCATTCTTTCCCTCCAATCAATAAACTCCAATAGCTCTGTCACTCCTGGGCCAAACATATAAAATCATCTTTTTGGCATTCAAAGGCCTTTGTAACCTGCCCCCCTTTACCTTTCTATCTTTTACACTTTACTTACCTTCATGTACTTTTCAATCCAATAACACTAGCCTCATTGTTTCTCAAATAAGATGCTGTATCTTTGAACTCTGTGTTTTCACTGCCTAGAATTCTTTTCCTCCTGGATCCTGATTTTTTTTCAAGTTTCAGCTAAATTCCCACCTTCTTTTAAGAAGCATTAACCAATCTTTAATACAGCTTTCTTCTTTTTGTTTATCTCTAATTCTTAATGTTTCTTGTTTATGCATAGTAATTTTTATGTTATGTCCCTCAGGCTCTGAGCTGGAGAGTAGAAACATAAACAAACAAACAAAAATTTATCACCATCACTTAGCCCAATACCTAGTGTTGTATTAAACGCTTTACAAATATTCCATCTGATATTGCAATAATCTTGCATATATGTGTATACATACACAGACTATATGTATGTGTGTGTGTATGTATACACATATCTTTCTGGACAAAGATACTGGAGTGGTTTGCTATTTTCTTTTCCAGCTCATTTTATAAATGAAAATAAGGTAAACAGAGGTTAAGTGACTTTCCTGGGATCACAAAGCTGGTAAATATTTGAAGGGTATATTTGGATTCAGGGCTTTCTAGGCCCAGTGCCACTTAGCTGTTCTGATAAAATTTGTGATGCTCTTAACAAATCTTAAAATATTAATGTTATTATTATTGTAGCTCCTGCAGAAGCCCTTTCCATTTCTCCCCTACTAGCAACTAGGGCCTTACTTTCAAGGGCTACTTTCTACCTATTCAGTATTTATCTTGTATTTACTGATCATGGGTGGATAGACAGATATATAGAGATATAGATATATATCTTTTAATGTGTTTGTGTATATATGTATGTTTGTGTATATGTAAATATATGTAAATATATTACTATATGTAGTCATATTGTATCTATATATATACACAGATGGGTGTGTATATATATATATAAAGTGACAGAGTATATGAATGTATAGGATTTCCCCATGTAAATTTCTTGAAGGACTATTTTTATTTTTTTCTTTTAATTTCCAGCATTAAACAGTGCCTAGTACATAGTAAGTAGATTTAGATTTTTTTGCTTTTTAATGCTTTTTGATTTTTCACTGATTAATTGATCCACTTTTTCAGGTTGACTGATGAAATGATTGTTTTGAAACTGCTAAGTTCCTATACTTTAGTTGTTTCAGTCATTTCCAACTCTTTTTGACCCCTTTAGGGGTTTTCTTGGCAAAGATACTGGAGTACTTTCCTTTTCCAGCTCATTTTTATATATGAGGAAACTGAGGCAAACAAGCAAACAGGGTTAAGTGACTTGCCCAGGGTCACACAGCAAGTAAGTGTCTGTGGCTAGATTTGAACTCAGGTCTTCCTGATTGGAGGCCTGGTATTCCACTGTGCCACCTACCTGTCTTTATTGAGTACCCTTTGTTGTCGTTCAGTTGTGTTCGACTTTTCTTGACCCCATTTGAGGTTTTCTTGGCAAAGATTCTGGGATTGTTTGCCATTTTCTTCTCCAGCTCATTTTTACAAATGAGGAACTAAGGCAAACAGGATTAAATGACTTGCCCAGGGTCACACAGCTAGTAAGTATCCATGACCAGATTTGAATTCATGAAGATGAATCTTCCTGACTTCAGGCCCAGCACTCTATCTACTGGGTCACTTAGCTGCTCCAGTGAGTTCTCTACAAATGCCTAATATTGGAAATAAACCTAAAAAGGAAGAATTCAAGAGCTCAAAAGGACCTTAGAGACTAGTAAGTTATTTCTGTTACATTCAAAATCATTATATTACCCTTTATAGATCATCTGTAAAAATCAATCATAATTTGTACAGGGAAACAAGTCGAAAATGTAAGCCATCTCATGAAATGCCAATGTGTAGTCACTAAATGAACAACTTTAGAGCTAGAATAATTAATGAACCAAATCTTACAAAAATTTACAAAATCTGCATCTTAGGAATGATATCAGAATCCACGGAATGAAACATTCAGGTCCCTATTCATGCATGGAAAACAAGGTGAACCATTTAGACTTTTTTTGGGGGGGAAAGTGTTATTTACCCTTCTCTTCTGCCAGAAAAAGCATATGATATTAGATTTTTGAAGTCAAGCAACTGAGGGGACTGTAATGGACACTCTTTGAAACATCAGGATAATGAATGCTCAAAAATCTATATATACCCTAGAAGATTCCCTCTCCTTCCACTGTTTTTTAATATATGTATATAATATGCAGTATTGGCATTATCATCTGAGAGAAAGGCAAATATTATTGTTCAGTGGAAAGAATGCTTAGAAAACTAGGCATAACAGAGCCTATAGCTTTCTCTGTTGGAGAAAGCCAGTTGCTTCATACATCTTTAATCATTGTTCTTTACAGCGTGTTTAAGAAAACCTATCCCTCTAGAGGCAGGGGTCGAGGTGATGGTCAGAGAGAAAGTCACTCCTGAAGAAAAGAAATGGGAAAACAGACTTCTGTCTTCGTGAGAGTGGGGGAATCAATCAAAAGGCAGTAATTTGTACAGCTTCCACCCTTCATATTCTGCCCAACAAACCATTAGACAAGTACAATTTCATCTTGGTTACTTTTGGTCTGATTCACTGGGCCTTTTTCTGCTGTGGGGAGTTGCAAAGGTATGAATCAATAAAATACTGTTTCTAGCTACAAACCCCTATGCTGTTGTCAAAAGTTATAACTGTTTCTCTCTGTCTCCACCTCCTTTCTCTTTTCTCAATTATTAGTATTTATGACACTTTAAGTTTTGAAAAATACTTGACAAGTATTTTTTCACCACAGCAGCTATTGGAGGTAGGTGCTATTATTATTGCCATTTTATAGGGAAGAAGCAGACAGAGGCTTAACTGAATTTTTTAGGATCACACAGCTAATGTTTGGAGCCATATTTGAACCATGTCTTCCTCTTTCCTATACATACATACATATCTCCACCTCATTTACTCACTTCTCTCAGTGGCATTAAATAAATGCACATGCACATAACCCACTATAAACTTCCACACACAGTTGTTTATCCTTTGTTTTCAAAAAGGACCAGTGATATCACTATGTTGGGGTCCCAAGTTCATTGTGTTCAACTCTAGCTGATCAGTGCAATATAAGTTCAGAAGATTCTACTACAGGTTGGGCACAAATAGGCCATTTGAACATTTGAGATGGAGATATCTCTACCTTTGCACATTCACATTCCCTTTGTGCTCCTGTTTTGTTTATAGAACATAGCACTTTTTTTGATGCAGGCTTGTCATACTGGGCACAAATCAGGATGTTGCTAATGACTAAGTTTTTAGGGAATCAGTTTCTTTTAAAGCAAGTGGAAAAGCAAAAAGCAAGCAGGGTCTTAATAAGCATGGACTGGTAAAGACATATCACCCTAGAAAGATAACAAGCATTTAAGATAAAGAGGCAAAAGATGGAAATAAAAAAAATTGTTGGCTTCCATTTCTGTCACCTTTGGATATAAAACTCTGTATTGCTCTGTCTGGCTTAAACTCAATCCTGATCACATAATCCTGATATCAAGGTCAACATCTTCATCTTCATAGGTTAATGCTTGATGCCACATGGGCAAGATGAGAGATGTAGAGATAGTCACAATCCCTTGAGCCAGCATACACTGGACATTTCTGCCCTGATACAAACTCATCCATCTCTAGTCTATTCCAGTATCTTGACTGAGGGGATGCAATGGATATTTCTGATATGGATTTACTCTAAAATAGACCTTGGACACTGAGATTTTTAAGGCCTTTAGCTATAAGGATTTGGTGAGTTAGAATCTCTTCAGTTGAATATTCTTTCCAAATCAGGGTTGCTTGATGGGGGTATATTGAAGTGAGTGGGCACTTAAGTGGCACAGTGGAAAGCGCGCTGGATCTGAAGTTAGGAAGATGCATCTTCCTGAGTTCAAATCTGGCCTCAGACACTTACTAGTTGTATGACCTGGGCAAGTAACTTAAACTTGTTTGCCTCAGTTGACACATCTAAAAATGAGCTGGGGGAGATGTCAAACCCCTTTAGTCTCTTTGCCAAGAAAACCCCAAATAAGACGCAGAGTCCAACATGCCTGAAAAATGACTGAATAACAACAAAACAACATTGAACTGGATAGGAAGAGATGGCTTCTGAAAATGAAAATTAAAATCTTTACTTTTCTTTTACTGGCAATTTATCTGGGTTATTCAGCCAATGGCCTAAATGGATCTGGATCCTCGCAGACTTGGATTCAAATTTCGTGATTTTTCAATAGTAATTTAAACCTCTAACCTGTTCTTTGCTCCCACCCTTTTAGAAAACTGGAAACTTCTAAAGCTAACTCAGACATTCAGCCATTTGACATGCTAACAGATAGTGGCAAGAAAGAGAACTGAGATATTCAAAACGTTTATTTGCTAAAAAAAAGAATAATGAAATAACAGTAACAAATTGCAGTCCACATTTTATGTCTGCTCCTTTCCTTTTTCTGAGTATTTTGGGTTCAGAGCCCTTCCAGACTCTGAAATGAAAGCATGAGACCATGTTTTTCTTTGCTGTAGGAGCTGAAGTTAGTATTTAGAGCCCATAACTTTATTATCTCTAGATACTGCTCCAACCAGTATCTTTAGCTCATCTCTCATTCTGAATCAATACTATTTCCAATTAGCATTTGATTTGTTTTCTTCAGCAGTATTATCAATCATTTGTCCAGGAATATTTCTATCCTGACTCATTTTCTTTTCCATATGTTCATAAAACTGGCAATAACCTCAATTTCTCAATTTCCCTTCTAAGATGTTTCCCTACTATTTAACCACTTTACTGTGAATGCACAGTCTCTTGGGAAATGAAGTCTTTCCCCCCTAATTAGCAATAGCATTCAGCACCCAGGCCTCCTGAAAATTGTAGTCTTTTGTCTCTGCCATGTATGCTATAGTACATTCCGAGCTTTTTTTGTTTTAAACACCATATGGTGGAGTCACTTATTTCTTTCTCCCTGTATCACTGCCCAGCATCATATGCATGGAACATTACATATTTATTCCTTGGTTTCTGAAATAAAGAGAAATGTTGAATATTTAGGTTGCTTCTAAGTATAAAGGAATCCTTTAATAATCACAAAGCCCTCTACTGCCTATTTATTTATTTAACATATAAAATATTATTAAAGAAAGAAGTGGGAATGTCTTAGGGAAACAAGTGATAATGTTACCTCTGCCCTTCTTCAGATACAGTTTCTACTTTGCTTATTTGTCATTGTGGAATTTCATGGCAAGTAGTCTACATTTAAGAAGTAAAACACACTATCTCCCAGAAGAAGGTATGACATATACTCTAACAGCTGATCTGATGTTGGCATTCCTGGTTCTGCTACTATGGAGACTGTCCTTTATACGCTGAGCACTGTGTCCGTCTAGTTCCTGGCTTGTCCACTGAAAAGCTGCTGATGTCTCCTGGCTGTCTGCCTGTTGTATATTCCAACAAAGAAAATCACAGTGTTTCTCTCCTGATCATGAAAAGCTGTTGAGGAGAGTTGGAAAGGAGAATAATTAGAGACTAGCCAGAAAAAATGCAAGGGAAATAGCATTGCTTTAGTTGACCAATTTAGTAAATGCCATTGTTAGCCCTTCCAAACCTAATGTAAAAATTTAATGTTTTTACATGTTAGTGTTTAACATGTTTAGATGGTAATGAACACTCTTTTAGAAGTATGGAGCCTGAGATGATCTAGTCCTATACCTCACTAAATGAACTATATTCTCCCCCAAAATCTATCCTTTCTCCTAAGGTCCCTGTTTAAGTTGGAGGTCCCAGAATTTTTGCAGTCATTTTCATCTCTGCCCTCTCGTTCACATCCCAAATCTAACAATTTCCCAAGTATTTTCTATTCAGTCTTATAACATGTTTTGCACCTACTTCCTACTACAACCAACCTTCTTCATTACTTCTCACCAGACAATTGAAATAGCCTTTTAAAAATATTTCTAAATTTCCTCTCTCAAGCTTTTCTCTTATTGAGAAAACAAGCTATGTTACACATTTGAAATCTATCAAGCATTTTATATTAGCTGTGTTGCAATAACAACTACAACAAAAAGCAGGGAAAATAAAGTGAAAAAAGTATTCAGACTGAATTCAAAGTTTACCAGTTTTCTGTAGAGGTAGATAGCATTTTTCTCATGAGTCCTTTGGAATTATGTTGAATCACATTCATCATTATATCTAAGTTCTCATAGTTGATTAATTACAATACTGCTGTTCCTCTGTAAAATATTCTGCTTGCTTTACTTCACATCATTTCATACAGATCTTCCTACATTTTTCTGAAACCACTCCCCTCATAATTTCTTAGAGCACAATGGTATTTCATCATAGTCATACACTATGACTTCTTCAAATATTCTCCAATTGATTTCCTTCATTTGTCAATTCTTTGCCACCACAAAAAGAGATACTGTATTTTTGTACATATATGTTATTTTCCTTTTTCTTTAATCTCTTTGGAATTTAGTCTAACAGTGGTATTGCTGAATCAAAGGTTATGTGTGGTTTTTACAGGCCTTTGGGTATAGTTTCAAATTATTCTCTAGAATGGAGTACCTCACCACTCTACCAACACCACTATACCAATAGTACATGAGTGTTCCCATCTTTCCATCTCCCCTCCAAGATTTGTAATTTTCCTTTCCTGTCATGCTAATCAATCTGATAGGTGTGAAGTGGTACCTCAAAGTTATTTTAATGTGTTTATCAGTTAGTGACTTGGATCATCTTTTCATCTGACTGTAGAAAAATTTGTTCTATTCTTCTGAAAACTGCCTGTTCATATCCTTTGAGCATTTATCAGTTGGAGAATGACTCTAATTCTAATAAATTTAGCTTACTTCCCTATATATTTGAGGATTGAAGCTTTTATCAGAGAAACTTGATGTAATTTTTCACATACCTGTATCCTATTTTTTTTAATTTTGGCTGTATTAATTTTGTTTGTGCAAAAACTGAAATTTCAGGTAATTGAAATTATCCATTATACTCTTGTGATCTTCTCTCTCTCTCTCTCATTGGTCATAGTTCTAACAGGTAAAATTTCCCATGATCTCCTAATTTACTTATGATAATCACTTTTTATACCTAATTCATCTATACATTTTGACCTTATCTTGATATATGGTATGAGATGTTGGTTTAAGCTTAGTTTCTGCCAAACTGTTTTCCTGTTTTTCTAGCAATTTTTGATAAATACTGAGTCTTGCTTCAAAAGCTTGAATCTTTGGATTATCAAACACTAAGTTACTGTTGTCATTTAATACTATGTATCATGTATCAAATATATACCATTGATCCACCATTCTATTCTTTATAGACAGTATCAGATTGTTTTAATGATTACTATTTTGGTACAGATTTTGAGATCTGCTACTGCTATGCCACCTTCCTTCATATTTTTTTTTTCCATTGATTCCCTTGATATTTTTGACCTTTTGTTCTTCCAGATGAATTTTGGTACTAATTTTTTTTTCCTCCCTGTATAAATAAATCTTTAGTAGTTTGATTGGTATGGTGGCACTGGGTAAGTAAATTAGCTTAAGAAGGATTGTTATTTTTATTGTGTTGGCTCAGCCTATGCAGGAACAATTAATATTTCTTCAGTTGCTTAGATATACCTTTATTTGTGTGAAGTGTTGTGTAATTTTGTTCTCTGTATTTGGCTTGCCAGTCTGACTCTCAATTATTGCATATTGTCTACAATTATTTTAAATGTAATTTTTTCTTTCTATCTCTTCCTGCTAATTTGTATTAGTAATATACAGAAATATAGATGATTTATATCAATTTCATATTCTACAATTTTGTAGAAGTCGTTATTTCAATAACTTTTTAATTGATTTGTATTACTCTAAATATATCATCTTATCATCTTCAAAGACCCATTGTGTTTCGTTATTGCCTATTCTTATACCTTTGATTTTTTTTTCTTATTGCTATAGCTAGCATTTCTAATATGGTGTTGAATATAGTGATGATAATGGACATGCTTGATTTACTCTTGATCTTCCTAGGAAATCTTTTAGTTTGTCCTCATTATACATAAATTCTTGTTTTTGGTTTCAGAGATTACTTAAAAAAAAACTCCATTAATTCTTATGTGTGCTACTGTTTTTAATATAAAGGGGTATTGCATTATGTCCAAGGTTTTTTATGTATTTATTCATATGATCATATGATTTTTATTTTTCTTATTGATATAGTCAATTAATATTTAACTAGCCTTGCATTTCAGGTCTAAATTTTATACCATATGATTATGCTATATGATATTACTGTAATTTACTTGCTAATATTTTATTTAATATTCTTGCATCAATATTCATTAAGGAAATTGGTTTATAGTTTTCTTTTTTTTGTTTTTACTCTTCTTGAGTTAGGTATCAAAGCCTTATTCATCTTATTGAAATTTAACTTGACTGAATCTTTGCCTATTTTTTTCAAACAGTTGACATGGTATAAGAATTAATTATTTAAAGTTTTGGCAGAATTCCTTAGTAAATTCATTTCTTAGAGAGTTCATTGATGGCTTGCCCAATTTCTTTTTCTAAGATAGGGCTATTTAAATATTCTATTTTTTCTTCTGTTAAATTGTTATATTTTTGCAAATATTCAACTATTTCACTTAGATTGCCAGTTTTATTGACATAAGATTGGGCAAAATAGCTCCTACTATTGCTTTAACTTCTATCTTTTTTGATGGTGCATTCCCCCTTTTCATTTTTGATACTGGTAATTGGGATTTCTTTTTTTTTTTTAATCAAATTAACCAATGGTTTAATCTATTTTAGTGTTTCCCCCATAACACCAGCTTCTACTTTTATTAGTTTATTAATTTAATGGTATTTAAAAATTCTACTTGTATTAATCTGTACTTTGATTTTCAGGATTTCCATGTTAAGTATTTTATTGGGGATTTTTAATTTATTCTTTTTCTGGTTTTCCTTTAATTGCACATCTAGTTCATTGATCTGCTCTTTCTCTTATTTGTTGATGCAAACATTTAGAGGTATAAAATGCCCCCTAAATATTTTTTGATTATATTCCATAAATTTTGGAATGTTGTCTTGTTGTTAATCTCTTTTTTTGTGGTTGTTATTCTTTTTAATGAAATTATTGTTTCTATGATTTGTTTCTTCACCTACTCATTCTTTATGATTGGATTGTTTTGTTTCCAATTAATTTTTAATCTTTGCTTCTAAGGCCCTTTATTGAATTGATATATTGCATTATGGTCTTAAAAGGGTGCATTTAGTATTTCTGGTTTTATGTGTTTGTGAAGTTTTTGTACCTTAATACATGGTTAATTTTTGTGAATATGTATATACAGCTGAGAAAAGGATATACTCTCTGGTATTCATGTTCAGTTTTCTTCAGAGGTCTATCATACCTAACTTTTAAACATTTTTATTCATCTACTTGTTTCTAATTTATTTGTTGGTTAGATTTATCTCGTTCCGAGAGGGTAAAGTTGAAGTCCTCCTCTAGTAAAGTTTTATTATTTACTTCCTCCTGTAACTTAACTTTTCCTTTAAAAATGTGGGTGTTTTGCCATTTACTATATGTATGTATGCATGTATTTATGTTTGTACCTGAGTATGTATGTTTAGTAATGATATTACTTCTTTGTCTTTGGTACCTTTTAGCAAAATCTTATTTCCCTGAGTATCTCTTAATTAGGTCTGCTTTTTACTTTGCTTTGTCTGAGATCATAATTGATATCCTTGCCTTTTTTTATCTCAGCTGAAGCATAATAAATTGTTCTAGGCTTCCCCACCTTTTTTAAAACTTGTGACTTTCTGTTTCAAGTATGTCTCTTCTAAATAATATATTGCTGGATTTCAGTTTCTGATTTATTCTTCTATTTTATAGGTGAGTTGATTCCATGCACATTCACAATTATGATTATCAACTGTCAGTTTTCTTCTCTTTCGCCTTCTATTTCTTACCTATTCCTTCTCAAAAGTGTTTTGCTTCTGATTACTGAATTTCTTAATCCATACTCCTTTTTTTTTACATAAACTCCCCTTCCTTTCTTATCCATGCATTTTTTTTTTTTTT
>JAJPUD010015305.1:0-37836 GCA_023553655.1 Myrmecobius fasciatus
TCCTTCTTAGCTTTCCATTTCCTGGGATCATAGGATGTTTTAGCTGAAAAGCATTTTTAATACCTTTCTGAACAAGAGATGCTTCTCTGTATTCTTGGACTCTTGTTTAGTGCCTTGCACGTGGAAAATAATTAATGAGTGCTTGTTGAATTTAATAGAACTTCCAGCCTTTACTTAAAGACTTTTAATGAGAAGTCATGCTACTTCCCTGGGGAGGCAGCCCTTTCTACTTCTGGATAAATTTCATCATTAAGAAGTTTTTACTGACATCAAACTTAAATTGCCCTTTCTGCAGCTTTCACCCATTGCTATTAATTCTGTCCCAGAGAAGCAATCAGAACAAATCTAATCCATTTTCCCAAAACCTAATTTTTCAAATGTCAGATAATTATCATCCTCTGGATAAGTCTTCTCTTCTCCAAACTCCCCAAATCACAAACTAGAAGAAGGAGGATTTTAAACTTCACCAGTTTTGTTTTATGTCAAAACCTCAAAGGTGTTCACTGTCTTGGTCATCTTCTTAAGTTTTTCTTTAGGGATCTCCACATTCCTTATACCCCAAAGATGTCAGATTCAATAGATTTGGAGCATGGGACACAAGGAGTATGATAGGCATTATTAGGAAAGAGCACATCAAGAGACAAATTCTAAACAGTCTCTTTAGGAGGGTTTGCTGAGAAGAATGGAGAGAATTTGGTCATATTTATGGTTTTGTTCTCTGCAGATATGGGAGATGGAGGTGGGGAGAAAATATGTAAGGATTTTTATGACTGTCTTGGTTCTGATATTTATGTGCAATTGTGTTTTAGGTGAAGAACTTGAGTCATCAACTGTGCTACAAGAAACAGCATTTCTTACACAGCTCATTATCATTTTGGTTCTGTTGTTATTACTTCAAATTGTACCAGTGTTAGGTAATTATGAGGGGAAACTGGGGCAAGGGCTTCCTATCTGGTTCATCAGACATGTCTGGTCAATTGGGGGACAAAAACTTTGGAACCCTAGGTCTTGGGAGCCTAAATTTTGTTCAGTCCTTGGCCACTTGTTCTGGGGTACTCTTTTCTCTCAAGTTCATGCCCCTCAAGATTACTCATTTCCAACTGCCCACCCTTAGAACCCTGTTTCTCCCAACTACTCTTGTAGTTACACAATCACATAAATTTCTTCCCTATAACATCCCCTATTCTATATTCTCCAGTTATAGCCTTCTTTCCCAATTCATTTATCATATGTTGGGGAAGAATTTTCTGCACAAATCATATGCCAGGCTGTGGTTATTGTTTTTCAGTTATTATAGTCATGTCCAACCCTTCATGTCCCCATTTAGGATTTTCTTGACAAAGATCCTGGAGTGTGGGGCAGCTAGATGGCACAATGGATAGAGCACTGGCCTTGAAATCAGGAGGGCCTGAGTTCAAATGTGGCCTCAGACACTTAATACTTCCTAGTTGTGTGACCCTGGGCAAGTCACTTAACCCCAATTGCCTCAGGGGAAAAATACTGGAGTGGTTTGGCATTTCCTTTTCTAACTCATTTTACAGATGAGGAACTGAGGCAAACAGGGTTAAATGACTTACCCATCATCACATAGTTGGTAAATATCTGAGAATGGATTTGAACTAAAGAAGATAAATATTTAGAACTCTAGTCTCAGCATTCAATTCACTGTGACACCTAGAGAACCACTATTAATGTACAAAAGGCAGATTTGCTTAGATATGTGCTTTAGTAAAATGGCAGCTGAATGGAGGATGAATTGGAGAGAGAAGACCCTTGAAGTAAGGAGGCCAATTGGGAAGCTATTGTAATAATCCAAGCAAAAGTTGACAAAAGACCTATATTAAGAGACAGGTATATGAGCAGAGAAGGAGGTTAATATAAGAGATGTTTAAAGGTAAACTCAATAATACTTTGCAACTTATTAGATATAAAAGAGACAGACAGAGAGAGAGAGAGAGAGAGAGAGAGAGAGAGAGAGAGAGAGAGAGAGAGAGGAAAGGAGGAAAGGGGTGGGTGGGGCAGGGGGAGGGAGAGATAAGGATGGGATTAAAGATTTTCTTAAAGAGGTTGCCCTTGTCATGGAGAAGGGCTATCTCTTCATCAGAAATTGAAAAAAAAAATAGAAGGATGTGAAGGAAGCATATTAGATTGGCTTTTTATTTATTGGTTCCAGCTTGACCCTGCTTTTCTTTGCAAGAGTTTTCTATATCCTCGAGTTCCTTTCTAAGGGTTTGGTTAATCCAGTAACAACTCCTTACTGTCTTTGGCTACATGGCTCCTACCTGCTTGAACCCCAACTCCTTTTCCTTCTCGGCATAGCCAAATGGCCTATAGGCCAAGATGCTAGTACTCCCTAAAAACAAAAAAAAAAGTGTAATAAAAATTTTGGAGTAGTTGATCATATCCACTCATGTTAAAGATGAATTTTCAAATCTCTACAACTTTCCCTGCTTCATATCTCTCTACTTCTCACAGAGGAGGGGGGCATCTTTGAAGAATAACCAGAGTCATAGAGGGAAGGGAATAATCTTAGCATGTGCCAATTTGCCTTATCTCATTGCTGTTAAAGAAAGTTAATTTGATTCCTGGCTCACTGCCAGGTGATTGCTTCTTTGATATATGTCCTAGCAGGTTGAACAATAATTCCAAAACCTGTCTTTGGAAAAAGTCCTGTTGCTGTCCATGTAATCTCAATTTGTCTGCCTATCTTCACCCTATATATGGGTTCTTGTAGGTGATTCAGTTGCTCATAGAGTGACCCTAGAGTCCCCCAGGTCACTGTTATGGCTACACACATTTGCTTAGATAATAATAGTTAACTCCATATAGTTCTTTAAAGAGCTCTAGGTTTGTAAAATACTTTGTGATCTTCACAACTACTTTGTGAAGTAGATGCTATTATTGTCCCCGTTTTACAGAAAATAAGGCAAAACCAAAGTTGGGTGACTTGCAGAGAATACACTAATGATAAGGGTCTGAGACAGGGTTTGAAGTCTTGACTGCAAGCCCAGCACTCTAATCATACCACTAAATCCTGGTTTTGTGGCAGTATCTGTGAGTACTGCTTAGAGCAAATTTCATTTATTTATTTATTTGTATTAAAAGCTTTTTATTTATAAAACATATGAGTGATTTTTCTACATTGACCTTTGCAAAAACTTTTTTTTCCCAAGCTTTTCCCCTCCTTCCCCCCACCCCCCCACCCCTAGATGACAGGTAATCTAATACATGCTAAATAGGATAAATTATATGACAAATACAATACATGTATACATTATACAGTTATCTTACTGCACAAGAAACATCAGATCTAGAAAGAGAAGAAGAAAAAACAACCTAAGAAGGAAAACAAAATGCATGGAAATATTCATAGAAAGTGTTAAAATGCTGTGTTGTGGTCCGCACTCAGTTCCCACAGGCCTTAGAGCAAATTTCAAACAGATGAATCAAAAGCCTCCCATGATAAACAATGCTTCAAAATCTTGTTAAAACTCCTATCTGAGTGTGGAGCATCTACATGACCTCTTATATTGCCGGACTTTCCCTAAGGCCCCAAGCCTTCCACTGGGCTTCCATCACTTTTTGGCTCCTAAAGATCTTCCAGATGTAGGGGGAAGACAGTTTCAATCTGAAGCAGAAAGCCATTGAAGCAGGGATCCCATCTGTAATCTTTAATGGGCAAGGATATGATACATAGAAAAGAACATGGATTTGGAATCCATGAGATCAAATCAAATCAAATTATTTCCTCTATGACATTGGATAAGGAAATCAGTTAGCTTGTATGGGCCTCAGTTTTTTTTTTTTTTAACAAGACAAAACGGATGGGATAGATGGCCCCTTTCAACTACGAGTCCTAATTCATGGCTTCAATGAATGGACTTCTAGCTGGTAAAAGCCTCTTCAGTCTTTTTTGTTTGCCAAGGCAATTAGGGTTAAAGTGACTTGCCTAGGGTCACACACCTAGGAAATGTTGAATATCTGAGACCAAATTTGAATTCAGGTCTTCCTGACTTCAGGGCTGGTGCTCTATCCACTGTACCACCTAGCTGCCCTGCCCCTTCTGTCTTTTTTTTTTATAAAGCTTTTTTATTTACAAAACATATGAGTGATTTTTCTACATTGACCTTTGCAAAAACTTTTTTTCCCAAGCTTTTCCCCTCCTTCCCCCCACCCCCAGCCCTAGATGACAGGTAATCTAATACATGCTAAATAGGATAAATTATATGACAAATACAATATATGTATACATATCTATACAGTTATCTTACTGCACAAGAAACATCAGATCTAGAAAGAGAAGAAGAAAAAACAACCTAAGAAGGAAAACAAAATGCATGGAAATATTCACAGAAAGCGTTAAAATGCTGTGTTGTGGTCCACACTCAGTTCCTACAGGGCTCTCTCTAGATGTATATGACTATCTTCATCGCTGAAAAATAGGAACTGGTTTGAATCACATCATTGTTGAAGAGAACCATGTCCATCAGAATTGATCATTGTATAGTCTTGTTGCTGTGTATAATGCTCTCCTGGTTCTGCTGATTTCACTCAGCATCAGTTCATGCAAGTCTCTCCAGGCCTCTCTGAAATCCTCCTATTGGTCGTTTCTTACAGAGCAATAATATTCCATAACATTCATATACCATAATTTATTCAGCCATTCTCCAATTGATGGGCATCTTTTCAATTTCCAGTTTCTTGCCACTACAAAAAGGGCTGCCACAAACATTCTTGCACATGTGGGTCCCTTTCCCTCCTTTAAAATCTTTTTGGAATATAGGCCCAGTAGAAACACTGCTGGGTCAAATGGTATGCATAGTTTGATAACTTTTTGAGCATAGTTCCAAATTGCTCTCCAGAATGGTTGGATCCATTCACAGTTTCACCAACAATGTATCAGTGTCCCAGTTTTCCCACATCCCCTCCAACAGTTATCATTATCATTTCCTGTCATTTTAGCCAATCTGACAGTTGTGCAGTGGTATCTCAGAGTTGTCTTAATTTGCATTTCTCTGATCAATAGTGACTTAGAGCACCTTTTCATGTGACCAGAAATAGTTTCAATTTCTTTGTCTGAAAATTGTCTGTCCATATCTTTTGACCATTTATCAATTGGAGAATGGTTTGAATTCTTATATATTTGAGTCAATTCTTGATATATTTTAGAAATGAGGCCTTTATCAGAACCTTTGGATGTGAAAATATTTTCCCAGTTTACTGCTACCCTTCTAATCTTGTCTGCATTCATTTTGTTTGTACAAAAACTTTTTAACTTGATATAGCCAAACTTATCTATTTTGTGATTAATGATGACCTCTAGTTCTTCTTTGGTCACAAATTCCTTCCCCCTCCACAGGTCTGAGAGGTAAACCATCCTACATTGTTCTAATTTGTTTATAATATCATTCTTTATGCCTAGATCATGAATCCATTTTGACCCTATCTTGGTATATGGTGTTAGGTGTGGGTCAATGCCTAATTTCTTCCATACTAGTTTCCAATTAACCCAGCAGTTTTTGTCAAATAGTGAGTTTTTATCCCAAAAACTGGGGTCTTTGGGTTTATCAAACACTAGATTACTATTGTCATTGAGTATTTTGTCCTGTGAACCTAACCTATTCCACTGATCCACTACTCTATTTCTTATCCAGTACCAAATGGTTTTGGTGACCACTGCTTTATAATATAGTTTTAGATCTGGTGCAGCTAGGCCACCCTCATTTGCATTTTTTTTCATTAATTCCCTTGAAATTCTTGACCTTTTGTTTTTCCAGATGAATTTTGTTGTTATTTTTTCTAGTTCAGTTAAATAATGTCTTGGGAGTTTGATTGGTATAGCACTAAATAGATAGATTAGTTTAGGTAGTATTGCCATCTTTATTATATTCGCTCGACCTATTCAAGAGCACTTGATGTTTTTCCAATTGTTTAGATCTGACTTTATTTGTGTGGAGAGTGTTTTGTAGTTTTGCTCATATAGATCCTGACTTTCCCTTGGCAGATATATTCCCAAATATTTTATACTATTTATAGTTATTTTGAATGGAATTTCTCTTTGTATCTCTTGCTGTTGCATTTTGTTGGTGATGTATAAAAATGTTGATGATTTATGTGGATTTATTTTGTATCCTGCAACTTTGCTAAAGTTGTGGATTAATTCTAATAGTTTTTTAGTTGATTCTCTAGGATTCTCTAAGTAGACCATCATATCATCTGCAAAGAGTGATAATTTGGTTTCCTCATGACCTACTCTAATTCCTTTAATCTCTTTTTCTTGTCTTATTGCCAAGGCTAGCGTTTCTAATACAATATTGAATAGTAATGGTGATAGTGGGCAACCTTGTTTCACCCCTGATCTTATTGGGAATGGTTCCAGTTTATTACCATTACATATGATGCTAGCTGATGGTTTTAAATAGATGCTACCGACTATTTTAAGGAAAAGTCCATTAATTCCTATACTCTCTAATGTTTTTAATAGGAATGGATGTTGGATTTTATCAAATGCTTTTTCTGCATCTATTGAGATTATCATATGTTTTTGTTAATTTGGTTATTAATATAGTCAATTATGTTAATAGTTTTCCTAATATTGAACCATCCCTGCATTCCTGGTATAAATCCTACTTGGTCATGGTGTATTATTCTGGGAATGATTTTCTGTAATCTCTTTGCTAATATTTTATTTAAGATTTTTGCATCAATATTCATTAAGGAGATTGGTCTATAATTTTCTTTCTCTGTTTTTGTTTTACCTGGTTTAGGTATCAGTACCATGTCTGTATCGTAAAAGGAGTTTGGTAGGAGTCCTTCATTCCCTATTTTTTTGAATAGTTTATATAACATTGGAGTTAATTGTTCTTTAAATGTTTGGTAGAATTCACATGTAAATCCATCTGGGCCTGGGGATTTTTTCTTAGGGAGTTGATTAATGACTTGTTCTATTTCTTTTTCTAAAATGGGACTATTTAAGTAATTTATTTCCTCTTCTGTTAATCTGGGAAATCTATATTTTTGTAGATATTCCTCCATTTCACTTAGGTTATCAAATTTATTGGCATACAGTTGGGCAAAGTAACTCCTGATTATTGCTCTAATTTCCTCTTCATTGGTGGAAAGTTCTCCCTTTCCATTTTTGAGACTAACAATTTGATTTTCCTCTTTCCCATTTCTAATTAAATTAACTAGAGGTTTATCTATTTTGTTGGTTTTTTCATAAAACCAACTTTTAGTTTTATTTATTAATTCAATAGTTTTTTTTACTTTCAATTTTACTAATCTCTCCTTTTATTTTTATGATTTCAAGTTTGGCATTTGATTGGGGGTTTTTAATTTGTTCTTTCTCTAGCTTTTTTAGTTGCAAGCCCAATTCATTGATTTTCTCTTTCTCTATTTTATGCAAATAAGCATCTAGAGATATAAAATTTCCCCTTATTACCGTTTTGGCTGTATCCCACAAATTTTGGCATGTTGTCTCATTATTGTCATTCTCTTGGATGAAATTAGTAATTGTGTCTGTAATTTGCTGTTTCACCCATTCATTCTTTAGGATAAAATTATTTAGTTTCCAATTGTTTTTTGGTCTGTTTTCTCCTTGCCTTATATTGCATGTGATTTTTATTCCGTCATGATCTGAAAAAAATACATTTATTATTTCTGCCTTCCTGCATTTGATTTTGAGGTTTCTGCCCCTTCAGTCTTTTTTTTTTTTTTTTTGCTGAGGCAATTGGGGTTAAGTGACTTGCCCAGGGTCACACAGCTAGGGAATGTTAAGTGTCTGAGACCAGATTTGAACTCAGGTCCTCCTGACTTCAGGGCTGGTGCTCTATCCACTACGCCACCTAGCTGCCCCTGCCCCTTCAGTCTTAAAGAAAGTCTTGTCTCTCTCTGCCCCTCCCCCTTCCCACTCCAGATTTGGGGAGTGGGCCAGTGGCTCCATTTCAGGTCATATCCCCATTGCTGCTAGCCACAGCTTTTCCAGGCCCATGAAAGATATACTACATCTCTCTGGTTTGGTTCACCTCCCAACTTCTTTTGTGGATAGCACATTTACCCCCCTCTCAGCTGCTTTTACTAATGACCCATATAGATTATCAAGGTAACCATTAGGTCCAATGACTATTTGGAAGAGAAGGAAACAGAATGGTAAATATGCTTCTAAGGAAGAGAGAGAGGAAGACTCTATTAAGAGGATCAAGAATGGGGCAGCTAGGTGGTGCAGTGGATAGAGCAGCAGTCCTGAAGTCAGGAAGACCTGAGTTCAAATCTAATCTCAGACACTTAACATTTCCTAGCTGTGTGACCCTGGACAAGTCACTTAACCCCAATTGCTTCAGGAAAAAAAAAGATGATCAAGAACCCTAAAATGGAGACTGGAAATTCAAAAATATCACCTTGGGTACTAGGAGAGGAAATCAAAACAGTATTCATTGACAGTATCTTTAAGGAAGATATGCCCACATAGCCTCCATCTTGGAGTATGGGGCTGGCAATCTCATGACACTGCTTCAATTTTCTATTTCCTCCTGGATTCAGCTTCTCTGCCTCTGCTATCCTGACTCCCACTTCTTCCTGTCCCTTTACTCAAAATTCATCAGGTCAGAGTTTCACAGTTCAGTTTCCTGGCTAGACCAAATTTAAAGTATTTTGATTTTCTCTGGCACTACAATTTAGGGATAACTTTGACAGCTGGGAAGTGACAAAATTACAAACCTTTCTACAGAATATGAATTGCCTCAGGGCAACGATGATTTTATTTTTGTCTCTGTTTCTCCAATTCTTTGCACAAAGATGGTCATCAAATAGTTGTTGAGTAGAATTAAATTGAGGTCTTCTAGTCTGGTTGTATCTTTTTGAAGTCCTTGGCTCTCTCTTGAACTCTAATCCCTATTTAAGCCTTTGTCTTTTTCCTCTCCCTTCCCTTGTGGCTCCTGGCTTTCCCATCATGGACTCCTACCTGCTTTTGTACAGTCAATATAGATGAGATGTAGGAGCTATCCGTGGGTTAGTAATAGCTAGAAGCATATGAAAAGTTATCTTATAAGTCATAGATAGTCCAAATTATATTTGTTACTTCCTTCTTCCACCAGGAATGTTCCATTATTCTATCACAGGAGTATAGGTGAAGCTGCAGGGAAATCAAGGTTATAGTTTCCTCTAGAGGCCAGGGGATTATCAATTTTAAAATTTATTTATTTTTAATTTATAGAATAAAATAAGTATTTCCATAACATAGTATATTAAATAAGAGGATTGTATGTGAAACTGCAAATGTATTGGGTACAACTTGCAATTCTTTTTAAATATATGTTATCATGTAAATTTCTTCTCCCCCCCCATTTTTCTTCCTTTCCCTAGCCTCAGCCCTAGACATAAATGTATGTACATATGTAAAATCATTCTGTTCATACTTCTATTTATCAGCTTTTTCCCTCTGGATAAAGAGTATCTTCCTTCATGTGTCTTTTTAGTTAATTTAGGTATATGCAATAGTTACAATGATTTAATCACTCAAAAGTTGTTCTAAAAATAATATTGCTACTACAATACGCAACATTCTCTTAGTTCTGCTCATTTCTTCATTATTTCATGCAAGTCTTTCCCTGTTTTTCTGAAACCAATGAGTTTGTTATTTGTTATATCACATAGTATTTCATCATGATCATAATACCACAGCTTCTTCAGCCATTCCCCAAATGACAATATATTCTTTTGATTTCTTTATCTGGAAACTGTTTACATCCTTTGACCATTTGTTAATCAAAGAATGATTCATGTTCTGATAGATCTGATAAAATTTTTTATATATTTGAGATATGAGACCTTTATCTGAGAAATTATCAATCCCCTTCCCAATTTTCTGCTTTTCTTTTGATCTTGGCTTCATTTGCTTTATTTGTATAACCCCTTTTTAATTTAATGCAATCAAAATTATGCATTTTATACCCCAATTGGCTCTCCATCCTTGTTTATTCATAAATTGTTCACTTATTCATTAGTGAGATGGATAATATGTTCTACACTCCTCAAACTTTCTTGTAATATTTTCCTTTATGTCCTATCTTTTTGACCTATCTTAGGTAATGGTGTAGGATATTGTTCTGTGACAATTTCTGCTAAACCTTCCATTTTCCCAACAATTTTTTTTACCAAATAATGAATTTTTATCCCAAAATCTTGTCTTTATGCCTGTAAAATACAAGGTTACTATATCAGTTGGTAGCTATGAATTATATGTGTACTTTGTTCCATTGTTCTTAGCCAGTACCTGATATAATGCCTTATAATACAGTTTAAGAACTGGTGCTGCCAAACCTCCTTCTTCTACATTTAAAAAATGAATTCCTTTGATATTTTTGACTTTGTTATTATTTTTTCTCATATTAAAATAAATTTTGGGGTAATTTAGTTGGAATGATATTGAATATACAAGATATATTACATAAAATTGTCATTTTTATTATACTGCCTGCTCATAAACAATTAATATTTCTCCAGTTATTTAAATCTGATTTCATTTGTATAAAATATATGTTATATATTATATGTTATATAATTAATACAATTTTGTTTATATAGTTTTTAGGTTTGTTGTGACAGACGTACACCCTTGTATTTTATCCTGTCTAGAGTTATTTTATAGTCTAGAGTATTTCTTACTGTCTCTTCTTGCAGAGTTTTGTTTGTGACATGGTAAGAATGCTGATGATTTAAATGGTTTTATATCCTGGTACTTTGCTAAAATTATTAATAGTTTCAACTAACTTTTTAGTTGAGTCTTTGGGACTTCCAAGTATATCATCATGTTGTCTGCAAAAGAGTTAATTTTATTACCTCATTCTCTATTTTGATTCCTTCTATTTCTTTTTCTTCTATAGGTATTACTAGTATTTCAATACAATGTTGAATTATGTTGGTGATAGTGGATATACTTGTTTTAAATTTAATCTTACTGAAAAGACTTCTAGCTTATCTGTATTTAAGATAATAATTGTTGATGGTTTTAGATAATTGATCAATTTAAGGGAAAATCCACTTATACCTATACTATCAAGGTTTCTTTTAAAAATAGAATTGTATTGTACTTTATTAAAATTTTTTGTATATCTAATGATATAATCATATGATTTATTTTTTATTATTGATATAATCTATTATGTTAATTGTTTTTCTTATGTGAAATCATTCCTGCACTTATGGTGTCATAATGTATAATCTTTGTAATATATTGTTGTAATCTTTTAGCTGGTAATTATTTAGGATTTTTGCATCTGTACTCATTGATAAAACTGACCTATAATTTTCTTTCTGTATTTTTACTCTTCCTAATTTAGGTTTCAGTTTCATATTTGTTTTATACAAGGAATTTGGTGGGATCCCTTCTTTGTCTATTATTCCAAATATTTTGTTTAATAGTGGAATTAGTTGACCTTGAAATGTTTAATAGAATACATTTGTAAATCCATCTGGTCTTTGTACTTTTTTTTTGGAAGCTCATCTATTGCTTGTTCAATTTCTCTTTCTGAAAAAGGTGGTTTTAACCAAATTATCACTCTTTGCAGATGATATGATGATATACTTAGAGAACCCTAGAGACTCAACTAAAAAACTACTAGAAACAATTCACAACTTTAGCAAAGTTGCAGAATACAAAATAAATCCACATAAATCATCAGCATTTTTATATATTATCAACAAAGTTCAGCAGCAAGAGATATGAAAAGAAATTCCATTTAAAATCATTGTCGATAGTATAAAATATTTGAGAAACTATCTCCCAAGGGAAAGTCAGGAAGTATATGAACAAAACTACAAAACACTTCCCAGACAAATAAAGTCAAGCCTAATCAGTTGGAAAAATATCAAGTGCTCATGGGTATGCTGAACAAATATAATAAAAATGATACTACCTAAATTAATCATATTTAGTGCCATACCAATCAAATTCCCAAGATATTGTTTTACAGATTTAGAAAAAATAGTAGCAAAGTTCATCTGGAAGAAGAAAAGGTTAAGAATTTCAAGGGAATTAATGAAAAAAAAAATGCTGATGAAGGTGGCCTAACTATGTCAGATCTGAAACTATATTATAAAGCAGCAGTCATCAAAACCATTTGGTACTGGCTAAGAAATAGAGTAGTCGATCAGTGGCATAGGATAGGATCGCAGGATAAAATAGGCAATAACTATAGCAATCTAGTGTTTGACAAACCCAAAGACCCCAGCTTTGGGGATAAGAACTCACTATTTGACAAAAACCTATGGGAAAATTGGAAACTAGTATGGAAGAAATTAGGGCTTGACGGACACCTAACACCACATACCAAGATAAGATCTAAATGGGTTCATGATTTAGATATAAAGAGTGATATTATAAACAAATTAGAGGAAACATGGGATAGTTTACCTCTCAGATCTATGAAGGAGGAAGGAATTTGTGTCCAAATAAGAACTGGAACTCTTAATTGAACACCAGATAGATAATTTTGATTATATTAATTAAAAATTTTTGTATAAACAAAACTAATGCAGACAAGATTAGGAGGGAAGCAATAAATTGGGAAATAATTTTTACATTTAAGGGTTCTGATAAAGGCCTCATTTGTAAAATATATAGAGAATTAACTCAAATTTATAAGAATTCAAGCCACTCTCCAGTTGATCAATGGTTAAAGGATATGAACAGACAATTTTCAGATGAAGAAATTAAAACTATTTCTAGTCATATGAAAAAGTGTTCCAAATCACTATTGATCAGAGAAATGCAAATTAAGATAACTGAGGTACCACTACACACCTTTCAGGTTGGCTAAGATGACAGGAAAATATAATGATGAATATTGGAGGGAATGTGGGAAAACAGGGACACTGATACATTGGTGGAATGGAATGGATCCAACCGTTCTGGAAAGCAATTTGGAACTATGCTCAAAAAGTTGTCAAACTGTGCATACCCGTTGACTCAGCAGTGTTTCTATTGGGCTTATATCCCAAAGAGATCTTAAAGGAAGGAAAGGGAACCACATGTGCAAAAATGTTTGTGGCAGCCCTTTTGGTAGTGGCTAGAAACTGGAAACTGAATGGATGCCCATCAATTGGAGAATGGCTGAATAAATTATGGTATATGAATGTTATGGAATATTATTGTTCTGTAAGAAATGAATGGCAGGATGATTTCAGAGAGGCCTAGAGAGACTTACATGAACTGATGTGAAGTGAAATGAGCAGAACCAGGAGATAGATCATTATAAACGGCAACAACAAAACATATGATGATCTATTCTGATGGACGTGGTTCTCTTCAACAATGAGATGTTTCAAACCAGTTCCAGATGTTCAGCAATGAAGAAAGCCATATACACCCAGGGAGAGGCCTGTGGGATCTGAGTGTGAACCACAACATAGCATTTTCACTCTTTCTGTTGATGTTTGCTTGCATTTTGCTTTCCTTCTCAGGTTTTTTTTTCCTTGTAGATTCGATTTTTTTTGTACAACAAAATAACTATAAATATGTATACATACATTGCATTTGTCATATATTTTAACATAGTTAACATGTATTGGACTACCTGCCACCTAGGGGAGGGGGTGGGGGAAAGGAGAGAAAAATTTGCAACAGAAGATTTTGCAAAGATCAGTGTTGAAAAATTACCCATGTATATGCTTTGCAAATAAAAAGCTTTAATACAAAACAATTTAATATAGATTTGGAAAAAAAAAGAAAAGGCAGTTTTAGATATTCTATTTCTCCTTATGTAAGCAATTTATATTTTTGTAAATATTCTTCCATTTTACTTAAATTGTTAAATTTGTTGGCATATAACTGAGCAACATCTTATAATTGCTTTAATTTCATCTTTGTTAGCTGTATGTTTACCTTATTAATTTTTCAATTTCAATGATTTGGGTTTTTTGGATTTTTTATCTTAATTTTTTCATAAAATGAAATACTAGTTATATTTAGTAATTTAATTGTTTTTACACTTACTTTTTATGATTTCTAATTTAGTGCTTAATTGTAGATTTTTAGCTTATTATTTTTCTAAGTTTAAAAGTTACATACCCAATCCATTGATCTGCTCTTTATCTTATTGATGTAAGCATTTAGTGATATACATTTTTCTCTGAAAAGGGTTAGGGTTATCTGTATCTAATAGGTTTTGATATGATGTCTCCTTATTGTCATTCTTCTTAATGAAATTATTAATAGTTTCTATTATTTGTTTCTTTTATCCACACATTCTTTAAGATTAAATTGTTTAATCTCCATTATGACCTGGAAAGGATACTTTTAATATTTCTGCTTTTAACTATAAAAATTTATATCCTAATATATGATAAATCTTTTAAAAGTACCATGAACCATTGAGAAAAAAGGTGCATTTATTTCTATTTCTATTTAATTCTTCCCCAATAGCTACCATTATTCAGCTTACCCAAAATTTTGGCCAATTGCTTGACTTCTTTTTTATTTCTTTTTAAAAATTAGATTTATCTTATTCTATTTTTACCAACTTATTAATGTAATCAAGTTTTATTCCTGACCATGGGTAATGGTGTCCCAGACTTGAGATCTTCCATACTGTTATTTTCTGAATTCTGCCCAGGGGTTCAACCTCAGGCACTCTTCTCCTCCCCCAAGCCACAGTTAGGACTCCAGGTCAAATCGTAAAAATGTTGTTGCTCCCTCACTAGCATGTCCTTGCTTTTCCTTGCCCAAAGTCACAATCTGGGATCAGTTCTGGTCAGCACTGCTAGGTCCTCATGCCCAGATACAGCAGGGGGCCTTCAGTCTTCTCCACTCAGCCATCTGATCCCCAGGCTGTTTGTTTGAAGAAAGTTTGTAAGGAGGAAGTTCATAAGGTGAGATTTCTTGAGACTTTGCTTCCCAAAGGAGTTACCTCCCAGTCTGCTGTTTGTTGATTCAGCAGAATTGGCCTAAAGGTGCCTTCATTTTGCACAGGCCAAACCACAATCTTTGGAGGTCCTGCCTTTGTTGAAGTCCTTTCAAATTGTCTTTGGAAGACAACTGCTTTATCTCTTAATCTTTGCTGCTCTGTATTTGTTTGGGGTGATGTTCTATCTGTTTATGGAAGAAATTTGGAGAGACTGGACATTTGCTGATCTACCCTTGACATCTTTCTAGAATATTTCATCGAAGGGTTTCTTTCAGTTTATTTTCTCAGATCATTTCCCTTGCTGAATGAGGTTTGTGGGATCCTGACTGTGACTTGTGCCTTTGAAATTGAAGTGATCCTTTTTATCCTGTGGTTGCTTCTAAGATGTAGAGGTAAGAAGGGGATAACTAGAGCAGCAATGTGATAGAATAATGAATAAAGGTACAGCTGGGCAATCCTCAAGCAGTTTTTTTTTTTTTGCACAATCATGACCCCTACTGTGTAGCCCCAATTATTTTGAACTTTTCAGACTTGTGTACCTCTCACATCTTGTACTTCCTTGTCCTCTGTTTGGGTTCCAGGCTCTGCCCTTATGTGTCCCCCAGTTCCTATATAGGCATCCTTCTAAGTGTTCACTGGTTTTGAACTTTTCCCTATACTCTTTGTAAAACAAATACAATTCTCCTGATCTTCACCCAGTTTTGACACTCAGGTGTCACTTGGTCCTATTTAGATCTGAGCTCAGTATCCCTCTACTCTCATCTATGCACTTGCCTAAAATATGGAGGGACTGGGACCCTCCTAAGTCCGGATTAATTAAAATAGAGTGTGGTGCATTAAAACCCATGTTCAGAATCCAGAGAGGGATTTGGAAAGGATTTAGGGGGACCCAGTGGCTGCCAAGGGGCCAAAAACAGATGGTCCCTGTCCTCTTTCCTAGGAGAATTGGGAAGGGTCATCCTGTTTACTCTAAATATCAGGGTTTTTTTTTGGCTTACAGGATATTTCTATATGTTTTCATATTGGCCTCTCTTCGGACTTTTCCTTTGGAGATTTTTAAGTAGTATGTGGTTTGTCAAGGTCAAGGTATATGACACTGCACTGACCAGTTCCCTGCGCTGACAATAAGGTAATTTCAGTTGGGATTTGCATTTGACTTAATTACAGGTAGGATATTCTCATAGGCAACTGAGGAGACCAACTTGAAAGTAGAAAACTTGCTCAGGTGGGGGTGGGAATTGGGCTGGTGTAGGAGTGAAAGGATGCAAGGGAAGGGAAGATCACTTAGAAGCTCAGGGGCAGGGTTGGGGAGAGGAAGACTGAGGCACTTGCCTCAAACTGGGCTGGGAAGAGGATAGTAGAGGGAGGTCACTCTCCCTCTCTTTTTCCAATACTCTTCCTTCCATTTTCCTTGGGCCCTTTATCTCTTGTCCCTGCTCTCACCCTTCTCTCTTTCTCTCATTCCTTCTGCTATCTCCCTTTTCTATTTTCTCTCTACACACCTTTCTCTTCCCCCCTCTCTTTCCTCATACCCCTCTCCTTTTTTCTGTATACCCTCAAACCGATGTTTGTTTAATCACTGAGCTGAGTCAACCTGACCCAGTACACAAGTTGGTTTCTCTCCCTTGTTCCTAAGTGAGGTCAAGGAGGCAGATGACATGGGCAAGTCTCTTTGTTGTAGTGGGACCTGGGGTGGGGAGTTCCATGGCAAGTGTTTTCTCTTTCCAGACTAGTGGCTGAGAAGCACCTTCCCTTGTCAGGTTCCCCAGTCCTTGGTTTGTGTAAAGCCCTTGAGAGTCAGCTCCAATCCTCTCAGTCACTCATTGTCTATGTTCCCTTCCTATGGATCAAGTTCCATAACTCATAGTAGTCTGTCAGTAAATATTTGTTAAGCATACTAGACAAGCTGCTAAACCCTGGAGATACAAAGAATGGAAAAAGACAGTCCTTGGTTTCAGGAAGTCTAAGCGTCTAAGTCTAGAGTCTAAGAGGGGAGGCAACATGCAAACCATTATGTATACACAAGAGATATATGCGATAAATGGGAGATAATCAGCTCAACAAAGTCTCTGGAGGTAAGAGAAAGGAGAAAGGTGTTTTCATGGGAGGTGCAATTTTAGCTGGTACTTAAGGAAGCCAGGGAAGTTGGGTGGCTAAGATAAGAAGAGAGAGAATTCCAGACTGAAGGACAGCCAGTGAAAATCCCTAGAGCTGGGATATGGACTGTCTTGTTCAAGGAACAGCAAGGTCAGTGGGTCAGTGTCACAGTGTACATGAGGTGCAGGGTATAAGCTGTAAGAAGATTTGAAAGAGCTTGGCAGCTTGTGAATGCCAAGTGGAGGATGTTATGTTAACTCTTCCTTGCAACCTGAAGCTGTTCTTCGTTTCCAGCATTACCTCCATTCATCAGCTCCTCAGATTCTTCCCATGCCATCACCCCTGCACTGGCTACACTCTTTCCTTCCCTATTCCCAGCTCTTAGAAAACCAGTTCAGCTCTCCACTTTGCTCTTCTCTTGAGACCCTTGTCCCCTTATCTTGCCTAACTTGCCTTGCAGAATCTCAGCTTTGATCACCTTTACTTCTATATTCCTGCAGCTGACAAACTGGACAATATCACAAAATCATGCTGTCTGGGTCCATTATAAGCTTATGTTACTTTGTTTCACCTTGAACTCTCATTGCTACAGGGCAATCCTTTTAAACTTCCCTAATTATTTCACTATCCCATTCACCTCAGTGACTTTTCCAAACCTTTTCACAAGCCTCCCATGGCTAACTCTCTCCCACCCTCTCAGTTGAGAAGGTAGTCCCATAATTAATTAAAAAATTTAGAGACATCTCTTTTTTAAAAATAGTTGAGAGATTTCTCCTCTCTCCTCCCTTTACCTTACATCACTCAGATGTTTCCTGCCATTATCTCCTCTTCATCTCTGTCTCACAAAAAGAGGTTTCTCTTCTTGTCAAGGCAAACCCCTCTACATGACAAGTCTACATGAGTCACCTCCCCAGATTTCCCGCTTGATCACCCAACTTTCTCACCCATCTTCAGTCTCTCATATCTGCTTGATGATCCCATTTTTCCTCTGAACATAAATATGCTTTCTCTTTTCTCAAAACAACATGAATTGATCTGTCCATCTTTGCTCACTGTTTTCATCTCTCTCCTCCGTTTTGTGGTCAAACTCCTTGAGATGGCAGCTACAATAAAAGCCTACTTCCTTTCCTCTCACTTTTCCTAATTCCCAACAGTCTGGCTTCTCAGCTTCTCATTCAAATGAAACTTCTTTAATCAAAATTGTTGACAAACTTCTAATTTTTATAAGACATTCTCCTCTTTGATCTCTCTGCAGCTTTTGATGCTGCTAATGCCTTTACTTTTATCTGTTGCTGTTGATCAGTTATTTCCACCTCTCTGTTTTGGAGTTTTCTGGGCAAAGATACTAGAACCATTTGCCATTTTTTTCTCCAGCTCATATTTACTGATGACAAAGTTGAGACAAACAGGGTTAAGTGATTTGCCCAGGGTCACAGTTAATAAGTGTCTGAGGCCAGATTTGAACTCATGAAATGAGCCCTCCTGATTCCAAGCCCAGTACTCCATTCACTGCAGCAGCTAACTTCCACTTTCTTTTGCTTAATACCTTTTTTTTTTCTCTCTCGATTTTTGTGATACTATTCTATCTTGGTTTTCCTCCTTCATATCTCATCAATCACCTTCCCTGGAACTTTATCTAGGTCAGGTCTGCTGACCATTAGTGTCTCTTTGCATTATTTCACCCAGTGCTCTAATTATCTCAAATGGATTCAATTGTCATCTCTATGCTCATAATTCTCTTATCTATTTCTCCAGTCCTAACCTTTCTCCTGACCTTCAGTCTTGCACCTCTCAAATCTCCCCTTTTCCTAACTTCTCTTTTTAATTTGACAGTACCAACATCTTTCTTGGCATCCAGGTTAGCAACCTAAGGGTCATCCTTAACCCCTCACTCTGACTTCTCCCCCATATCCAATCTCTTTTGCTATGTCTTTTCAATTTTACCTTTGTAACATCTCTCATATATGGTCTCTTCTGGCTGACACTTCTACCACCTGGGACAGGCCCTTATTTCCTCATGCCTTTACTTTTACAAATATCTGCTAGTGGATTTCCCTGTCTCAAATCTCCTACCATGCCACTTTAGAACATAAAAGTCACAATAAATTCTAGGAGCTTCATATGGATACTTCTGGTATCAAATATACAATCCTCTATTTGGCTTTGTAAACCTTTTCTAACTTGGCCCCTTCCTCCTTTACCAATCTTTTTTTACTTTGCTCCCTTCCATGTACTTGGCAGTCTTGTGACCTTGACCTCCTGGCATTAACTTGCACACTTCACTCCATCTCTTGATATTGAGCATTTCCACTGACTGTTCCCCATATCTGGAATTCTGTCACTCCTTACCTTAGCCTCTCTCCTTCCTGGCTTCCTTTAAATTCTAGTTAAAATCTATAAGTGTTACAATTATCAGTCACCTAGAGATAGGTTATGTGGTGTGAGAGAGACTGAGGAGTTGAGGATGATATTTCC
The DNA here is from genome assembly GCA_023553655.1 of Myrmecobius fasciatus. NCBI lineage: Eukaryota > Metazoa > Chordata > Mammalia > Dasyuromorphia > Myrmecobiidae > Myrmecobius > Myrmecobius fasciatus. Next base: position 19,473 of record JAJPUD010015305.1, read on the forward strand.
CTCTGAACAACTGTCATGTGCCCTCTTTCTCCCTCTAGCACTCTTTCTTCCTGCCTACTCTTGACTACTTTTATACCTCATTCTTGTGCTTTCTATTTATCTTAACCACTTCATCAGCATTAGTCAATACCTATGGAACAGGGGTCCCATTGTGTTCCCCACCCCCCACCAGGTAGCATGCTCAAATAATTATTCTTGTTTCTAGGTGACTGAAAGCTTGGGGGCAGTGCTACATCTACACCTGGATCATTGTTCACTGAGGGAATTGCAATGATAGATGACTGCTGAGCCAGATCAGATGATGCTTCCTGAAATGTACAAAAATCAAGCTCCTGACTTTGACTCTCTCTTCCATTCTAGCTTTGAAGTTTGAGGGCCCTTTAATGTTGTAATAAGAGAATCAGGTTGGGGAAGGGATGACTTTCCACACAGCTGCCATGTGTCACAAGATTGCTTCTATTTCTTTTGTGTTTATTCTGTTCCGACTTTGGCAAATAAGTTCTCCCCCATCCACCCCTTCTCCCTTCCTTCCAACCTCTGTATTGGATTTGTCAAAGACTGGCTGGGACTTTGTGATTTGAAAGGTCTGAAATTCCTGAGTTCCAGTAAGCAATTGGATGTCAAAAGGGACCATTTCTGCAACAGAGAAGATGCTACCAGCAAGATGTCTGATTCTGCCTTGGAGTTTGATCTGATAGAGTCAGAGGTGAAATCTAAAGTGCCTGCTTAATTTTTCCCAATTGATTTATGGGCCTGAAGTCAGGAAAACTAATTGTTGTGAGTTCAAATCTAGTGTCAGATAATTTACTATGTGTGTTGACTCTGAGCAAGTCGTTTAATTATACATAAAATGAATTGGAGAAAGAAATACTCTGCCAAAAAAATTCTAAATGGGGTCACAAGAGTCAAACACAACTGAAATGACTGAACAAAAAAAGAAAAATTGCCTTATTTTTTGGATATGGTTTAAATATTACCTTCCCAGCCTATTGTGAATGTCAAGATAAGTTAGGGAAGTCTATTCTAATCCCATCTTTCAAGATGATAATTTCTCTCTACTTAGTATTTGTTTTTGTGAGTAGGAATATATCATATGTTTTATTCATATTGTACTTTCAATACATTTATTACTTTTACAAGTCCCCTGAGACTTGTAAGAAATAATTTCATTTTCATTGATCTTCAAGGTAGAGATTTGTTAGCCAGCCAAGGCATATGGGTAAAAAAGGGAACTTCCTTCTACCAGAGACTGGGTTGTACAGGATTGAACCCAAGTCAACCAAACCATATGCTTAATATAGAATAGAGAGGAGTGAGTGCCTTAGTGCCCATGGTTTCAGTTAATAGTACTTCTAGATTATATTTAACATCTTTGTACCTATCAAAGAAGGGAAACCTACCACTGTCACCAGGGGGAAAATAGTCCCATAAATCTCATGATATTTGTTTGCTCAGGCAGCTACCCTCCTGTGAATATGCCTTGACCCACTGACTTAGATAGAAGGGGCAGAACACAGAGGACATGGATATGTCTCTCCTAAAATTCATTTCTGACCTTATCTGTCATTTTTCTTCCTTCTATGTTGACCCTGAGACCAAAAGGCCTTAGTGACAGTTCTGATTTTATCCATCTCTCATTTTTTCAATTTTAATATTTTTATATTCCCCAGTTACATATAAAATATTTTTTACATTTGTTTTTAAAAGTTAGTTCCAGATTCTCTCCCTTCTTCCCTGCCTCTCCCCTATCTTGAGAAGCTACATGTGAAGTTATGCAAAACATTTCCATAAAATTCATGTGGTGAAAACATAGATCTCCATCCCAACTCTCCCCTCCTTCCCCCTGAAAAAAAAACCCTCAAGAAAAAAAAATTAAGTATGTTTTAGTCTATATTTGGACATAAGTTCTTTCTCTGGGTAGGGAGAGAATTTTTCATCATAAGTTCTTCAGAGAAGACTTTGATCACTGTATTGCTTGAGAACTCCGAAGTCATTCATAGGTGATCATCCCACAACATTACTATTTACTTTGTCCACAGTACATTTCACTTTCCTTGAGCTCATGGAAGAATTTATAGTTTTTCTGAGAGCATTTTGCTCACCATTTCTAATATAAGAATAATATTCCATTGTTTTTAGCAGCCCTTTTTGTAATGGCAAGGAATTGGAAACTGAGTGGATGCCCATCAGTTGGAGAATGGTTGAATAAGTTATGGTATATGAATGTTATAGAATATTATTGTTCTATAATAAATGATCAACAGGATGATTTTGTAGAGTTCTGGAAAGACTTACATGAACTGATGCTAAATGAAGTGGGTAGAACCAGGAGAACATTGTACATAGCAACAGCAAGATTATACAATGATCAATTCTGATGGACTTGGCTCTTTTCAACAGTGAAATGATTCAGGCCAGTTCCAATGGTTTTGTGATGAAGAGACCCATTTGCACACAGAGAGAGGACTATGGGGACTGATTGTGTATCACAACATAGTATTTTCACTTTTTTTGTTGTTTGCTTGCATTTTGTTTTCTTTCTCATTTTTTTTTCTTTTTTTGATTAGATTTTTTTCTTGTGCAACATGATAATTGTATAGAAGAATTGTACATATTTAACCTGTATTGGATTACTTGCTGTATAGGGGAGGGGGTGGAGGAAGGGAGGGAAGATAATTTGGAACATAATGTTTTGCAATGGTAATTGTTGAAAATTATCTACACATATGTTTCTAACTTCTAACTGCCATAATTTGGGAAAGTTCTTATGAGTTACAGGTATCATCCTCCCATGCAGCAATGTAAACAGATAAATGTTATTAAATATCTTATTATTTTTCTTTCCTCATTACTCCTTATGCTTCCCCTGAGTCCTGTATTTGAAAATAAAATTTTCTATTCAGCTTGGTCTTTTCATCATGAATGTCTGGAAGTCCTTTATTTCATTGAATATCCACTTTTTCCCTTGAAGGATTATACTTATTTTTGCTGGCTCTGTGATTCTTGGTTGTAATCCTACCTTCATTGCTTTTCAGAATATCCTATCCCAAGCCTAACCCTATTAGTTAAATTAATTTATTCTTAAATTATTATTTAATTAATATTAATCCATCAATATTAATTAATAATTAAATTATAAACATAATATTGTAATTATGAATATAATATAGAAATATAGCAATATAATAAAATATAAATTAATTAAATAATATTAATTAAATTAAATTAAATTACTAATTTCAAAGCTGCTAAATCTTATATTATCCTGACTGTAACTTCACTATACTTGAATCTATACTTGCAATATTTTCTTCTTGACCTGGGAGTTCTGGAATTTAGCTATAATATTCTTGCAATTTTCATCTTGGGGTCTCTTTCAAGAGATGATCAGTGCATTATTTTGCTTTCTATTTTACCCTCTGATTCCAGAATGTCAGGATGGTTTTTCTTGATAATTTCTTGAAAGATGAAATCTAGAATCTTTTTCTGATCATGGCTTTCAGATAGATCAATAATTTTAAAATTCTCTTCTGAATCCATTTTCCAGGTCAGTTTTTTAATGAGATATTTCCCATTATTTTCTATTTTTTCATTATTTTGGTTTTGTTTTGCTGTTCTTTGATTTCTCATAAAATCATTAGCTTCCATTTGCTCAGTTCTAATTTTTAAGGAATTATTTTCCTCAGTGAACTTTTGTACCTCCTTTCTCATTTGGCCTATTTTGCTGTTCAATGCATTCTTCTCCTCATTGGCTTTTTGTATTTCCTTTTGCTTCACTTTCATTTCTCTTTGTAATTTTTCCTATACATTGTCTAAATCTTGATTTTCAAAAGCCCTTTTGATTTCTTCCATTGCCTGAGATTAATTCTTATTTTTTGGAATGCTTTGGATGTCAGATCTTTGCCTTTATCTTACCTGAGTGTACTTTGATCTTCCTTGTCACTATAGTAGCTTCCTTTGGTCAGGATTTTTTTCTGTTTATTTTTTCCTCCTCATTCCCAGCCTATTATTCAGCTTTTAATTATTTCTTAAAATAGGACTCCATTTCTAGGATGCAGGTGCATTGGGCTTCAGGAGTTTTATGCAGCTGTTTTCAGAGATCCTTCTAGGGACCTGTACTGCAAGCCAGCACTGCTACCCAGGTGAGAGTATGGGCAAAGCAACAGAGTCCTGCTTCAGTATTAGCAAAGACACCCCCTGCAATCTCCCTCTGATCAGTTGTTCAGCCCTTCTACGTGTAGGCTGAGATCTCTGGAAGTCTTCATTGTTGTTGTTGTTGCTGCTGCTACTGCTATGACTCAATGGCTTCCAAAGCCTGCTCTTGGTTTTCTGGAGCTCTCCCCTCACACTCTTGTTCAATAAACTCTTTTTGTTGGCCTTTCAAGTTGTCCTGGGTGTCTTTGGCCTGAAAAATCTGGAGATCACTATCACTGCCACGGATTCAGAGGCCCAAAGACTTTCTTGTGGTTTGCTGTGGCCTTGACTACGCTGGTGGAACCTGTTCCAAGATTGTGCTTCAAACACCTCGTGGTGCAACAAATTGTACCCATTCACCTTCCAAGCCATCTTTAGCTGGAAAATTGTTTCACTTCATCTTTCTGTGGACTCTAATACTCTAAAATTTGTTTAGAGTCATTATTTAAAGGTATTTGGAGGGCTTGGGGGAGACCTTGGGTGAATGTCTATCTTTACTCTGCCATCTTGACTCTATTTTAGCCATCTTTTGTTGTACCTGTTTGTCCATGTTCAATCCCATTTATGTTCCATATTAGGTCTTAGTCTTTCCTTTGTAAGTGTGATGATCCAGCAGTTTCCTGCTACAGCTTCCTGATCTGGCTTCCTCTCCTCCACAAATCCTGATTGGTTCAGCTTTCCTGATATAGAAGTCTTGGGGCACAAAAGGCCATGTTTGGTCAGCATCTCTCAGAGTTGGTGGGTACTTGAGGCTATGGGAATCATTATATCCTGGCAACTGATTAACCAGATGCATTTCCAGAAAAGACAAAGGGGACTGTATCCAGAGGAGCCAAGTGCCACTGTTGCCCTGTACATATCCTTGCTATCTTGGGACAAATGTTTTCAAATGAGTAATGTTAAATATTTAGTGACTTGCAAATGCCTCATTTTGTTCCCAACATTAAACCTGAAACCAAGTGGCTTACTAAGCTAATGTTAGTGTTGTGGCTTTAAGAGTAAGGCATTAATATATAACCATAAGAGATCTCTGAGACATGCTATTGTAGCCAGAAGCCCAGCGTTGAGCTCAGAAAGTCCCACTTCTGACACACACCAATGTGACTATGGGCAAGTCATTTAGCTTTTCATTGTCCCAAGCCATTCTCTATGGCAACTGAATTAGCAGAAGTAGTTTCCATATTAATCCTTCCCTAAATGAATGGAATCATAGTTCCAGGACAAAATAAAGGAAAGAGTTCTCAGTTGATACATGAATAGTTTATTTTATTCTTTTGTGAAATGTGCTTTAAGTTTGGAAAGTGCTATTTGATAATGAAAAGAGGTTACACAAAGTAAGGAACTCAACCTAATGGGACATTTCCTGAGCAGACAGATATAACAATGAGAGGACATAATCTCTAGAAGGAGTATGTGTGGTTTGTGTATTCTGGTGGGATTGGTCTGGGCTACATCATACTGAAGCCAAAAGAGATGTGGAGCAAGTTTACAAAGGTGGAATGGGAATGTAATATATCTGGTCTCTGTTTTAGGGGATCTCCCTTTTTGAGAGTAAATATATCTGCTCATGTCTTGCTTGGGGAAAAGGAGATCCATGAAGAGTGGATAGAGGAAATAGAAGAGAAATGAGGGATTTTCTTTCCCCTATACCATGACTGGTGCCAAGGCCAGTTAAGCTCTAGGAGAAATCCTCCTATTGTTTGATGATATTAAGAGATACTGCACATAGGTGAGCAACCACAGGAATTCATCTCTGACCCTCAGCTTAGTTCAGCTCAGTTTAGCAAAGTTAGGGGGTAAGTTTGGCTTCTATTTTTAGTCTTACTCTTCTTTCTCCTTCTCCGTCACCACCCAAACAATTCACACTGGCTCTTTCTTTTTCTGGGTCCCTTAAACCTGGGGAAAGGGATAGGGAATCCCTTATAGTTGGCATATTGCCAAGGATCAGATAGAAATCATGGTCTGTATAGTACCTGAACTGGACAGCTGTTCTAATTATCTAATGTGCTGCGAATTAAGAATTAAAGGGGCAAAAGTAAAGTAGCAGTTCATTACTTGTGGCACAATCAGCATGGGCTGAGTGAAGAGGAGTGAATGCAGTAGGGTAGAATAGATGGGAAGTGTGGATGGGACAACTTAAAGGAAGTGCTAAGAACATTACAAAATTGAGTGGCTAAAATGGCCAGAAGAGATAGCATGGGATGGAGTGGATGGAATTGAGTCTAGTTTCATTGAGTAGCATCATGTCCAGAGGAAATGAAGATATTGAGTCATTATAAGCTGCCTGGCTCAGATAATGTCTAGAGCATCTTTTGGTTCTGGGTGCTATATTTCCGGAAGGTCATAGCCATGCTAAAAACATGCAGAAGATGATTGGGTTGATGAAAAGCCCAGAGATTCAGGAACTTGGAATGTTCAGCCTTCCTACCCATAGCCAGCACAGCATCTTGCAAATACTTCCGTATGGGACTTTATATAGAATAGGGATGACAAATAGAATGGAAGTTCCTTGAGGGAAGGAACTGTCTTTCTGTTTGTATTTGTAATGCAGTTTTTAGCATATGTCTAATAAATAACAAGAACTAAATAAATGCTTGTTAATTACATGTGAATGAAAATATAAAGTAGTTTAGGTAAAAATGCCATTTTTATTATATTGGCCCTGTCTGCTTATAAGCAATTAATGTTTCTCCAATTATTTAAATCTGATTTTATTTATATAAAAAGTTTTTTATTATTTTGTTTATATAGTTCCTGGGTTTACAGCTGTACTTGAAACTATTTTATGCGGTCTAGCTTTATTTAAATAGAGTATTTATTAGTATTTTTTTCTGAAGTAATTGGGGTTAAGTGACTTGCCCAGGGTCACATAGCTAGGAAGTATTAAGGCATAGGTCTGAGGTCAGATTTGAACTCAGGTTCTCCTTACTGTAGGGCTGGTGCTCTATCCATTGTACCATCTAGCTGCTCCTTACTATCTCTTTTTTGATGGTTTTGTTTGTGTTATAAAGGAATATTGATAAATTATGTGGATTACTGTATATATCTTTCAATTTTTCCTAAAATGATTGTTTCAACAATCATTTTAGTTGAATCTTTGGGATTTTCCAAGTATATCATCATTTTGTATGGAAAAAATTAGTTTTGTTACCTTATTTCCAACTATGATTTCTTCTATTTCTTTTCCTATTCTTCTTATTATTGCTATAATTTCCAAGACAATATTGAATAATATTTTTGTTAATGGACATCCTTATTTTATACTTGATCTTGTTGGGAAGGCTTCTAACTTATCCCCATTACAAATAATCCTCCCACATGGTTTTAAATAAACACTTGGCTATCATTTTAAGGAAAAATCCATTTATACCTATGCTTTTAAGTGAAAATTTAATTTTCTCAAAAGCTTTCTATGCATCTATTGCTAAAGCAATAAGATTTTTAAGTTTTATTATTTATATAATCAATTCTGTTAATAGTTTTCCTAATGTTAAACCATGCCTGTATGCCTGCATATAAAGGGTTCTTGGTCATAATGTACCATCTTTGTAATAAATACATTGTAATCTTTTAGCTAATATTTTATTTGGATTTTTGTATCCACACTTATTAATGAAATTGGTCTATAATTTTCTTTCTTGGTTTTATATATCAGGAACATATTTGTTTCCTAAAAGGAACATGGTAGGACACTTTTTTTGCTTATTATGCTACATAATTTATTTAGTTTAAAAAATTATTCTACTGAATTACAAAAAATAACAAAATTCTTTTGGAAGAACAAAAGGTTAAGAATTTTAGATGAACTAATAAAAAACAAGGAAAAAAGGTACAGATATCAGATTTTAATATTATGAGGCAATAATTATCAAAATTATCTGATATGAGTTAAAAACAGAAATGTAGTTCAAAAGAACAGAATAGACATACAATTTATGGCAGCAAGTAAATATGGTAAATTTGTATCTGGCAAGTGTAATTTATTATTTGGTAAAAATTGTTGGGAAAACTGGAAAGTAGTATAGTAAAAATTAAGCATAGATTAATATTAATAAATTATCAAGATAAGGTCAAAATGGATCTAGATATAAAGATATGTTACAGGCAAATTAGAAGAACATGGAAAATATTACCATTCATTGTTAAGGATAGGTGAACAACTTAAGAATAAACAAAAGATCAAGAATAGAGTAAGGTATAAAATTAATAATTTTGGTTACATTAATTAAAAAGATTTTGTACAAATAAAGCAAATATAACCAAAATCAGAAGGAAACCAGAAAATTTCTTTTAAGAGGGAAAGTTATATTTTAATATATAAAAGGAAAAGCTAAATTTGACATTATTACATTCTTAAAAACATTCCATCTATTTACAGATGTTTTAAAAAAAACAGGATTCTTGGTATAGCAAGAACATGCTCTTTACAGGGTGGGGGTGAAACCCACTGTCCTGATTTCTCAATCCCTCTCCACACAGCTACATCTTTCATATATCACATACATAATTTTCATTGAATCCCTTGGGATAAGAATAAGTCTGCGATCAGTGAGAAGAGGGGGCCTTGGAGATTTCAGATAGCTGGCAAGTTACAGGAAAAAGACATATGGACTCTTTCTCTCTGAAGTCTGAGCCCTCCCCAAGCTGGCCTTGCCAAGTATTAACATTAGGCAGCTCCAGAGTACTACCCTGTTGGATAGTACACTATTTGCAGCAGTTATTCCTGAGAACCTCAGGCCACCTATTCAAGTTTTCATGTAATTATACAGTACTAGAGCCAAACATGTCCTCCAGTTAGGAAGAGGTTATTTGTTTTCTTCCAAGAAAGTGAAAGAAAAATGAAATCAGAAAATTTGGAGAAAATTTACAGATAGTTTCTCAGATAAAGGTCTTATATCTTAAATATATAAAGAACTTTGTCAAATCTTTAGGAATATGAGTCATTCTCCAATCGATAAATGGTCAAAAGATATGAACAAGCAGTTTTCCAGTAGAGAAGTCAAAACAATTAATAGTCATACAAAAGTGCTCTAAATCATTATTAATTAAGAAATGTCATTTTACACCTCTTATATTGACTAAAATGATTGAAAAAATACACAAATGTTGTAGGGGATGTAAAAAAAAACTGGGACATTAATTCATTGTTGCTGGAACAATAAAATGATTTAACCATATTAGAGAGCCATCATTATATCCAAATAGTCATTGAACTGCCTATACCATTTGACCTGGCAATGCCATTAATGCATCCATTTCTGAAGATGATTTGGGACAAAGAAAAAGAACCTATATGTTCTAAAATATTTGTAGTAGCTCTCTTTATGATGGCAAAGAACCAACAATTGAGGACTGGGATATGACTGATTAAATTCTGGTGTATATTTGTGATGAAATAATACTGTGTTATAAGAAATGATGAATTCAGTGATCTTAAAAGTAAACACATATAGACTTACACGAAATAATGAATAGTGAAATGATTAGTACCAAGAGAATATTGTATACAATGACAGCACTATTTTAAAAACAACTGTGATCAATATGCCCTTCCCCACTCTTACCCTTCAGGTTTCTCACCTTTCTCAAAGTTCAAGATACTTTTAAATCTCTTCAGATATTTACATTGCTTCTTTGTCAATCCAGATGAGAGTAAGGTTCTAATATCATCATCTCTATATCCCCATCTACTTCCTCTATATTAGTCCTTCCTTTCAAGCTCAATTTTATGATATTTTCTCCTTTTTGCCTTTTCTATTTTGTTTTTTAGAATCACTTCCTCATACACAACTCAGCCCCAACCTTTTTTTCAAACTACCTTACTAATAACAGATTAAAGAATGCTATTTCTACTAGTAATAACAATGAATAATTATTAATATTAGTAAGATTTTCATATATCACAAGTAAATAATTTGAGCTTAATCAGCGCTTTATAATTAATCTTTAATAATTTTCTTATGTAGATAAGAAAGGGACTTTTAGAGGGGAGGATAATATAAGGAATAAGAGGAGAAGAGGAGAAAATAAGGTAATAGGCATAGTATTTTTTAAATTAATTTTTTTTGGTGAGGCAATTGGGGTTAAATGGCTTGTCCAGAGCCACACAACTAGGAAATGACTTCAGGCCCCATGATCTATCTGTAGGACTATCTCATCCCAGGAATAATATTAAAAGAGAAGCTGAAAAGGAAAATAGTGAGCAGAAATCGAAAAAAGTTCACAAATAACAATTATAATTTTGAATGTGTTGGTTGTTGTCCTTTATTTTCAAAGAGGATCAAAATGACATCACTATGTTGGAGTCTAGTTACAGTGTCTATGACTGTAGCTGATCAGACCAATATGAGCTGGGAATGTTCTGCCAAAGGTTTACAAATAATCCATATGAACATTTGAGGCAATTTCTCTAATTTTGCATATCTTGTGTTTCCTTTGGGTTAATTCATTCTGCTTTGCTCAGCACCTTCTCTGACGAAGGCACGCCTTGCAGGGTGGTCCTGTGCCAGTGTCTCCCACATCATACAACTGATTCTAAAATTCTTAGGTGAGACCATTTTTCTTACCATCTTGTGAGCAGTTGCCCTGCGTGAGTTCTCCATAAAACAATTTTTTTTTTTTTGCAAGCATACATTTGGCATTTGAACAATGTGGCCAACTCAATGGAATTGTGCTTTCTGCAGTTGAATTAGAATACTTGGCAATTTAGTTTGAGAAAGGACTTCAGTGTCTGGTATCTTATCCTGTCAGGTGATCTTCAGAATTTTCCTAAGACAATTCAAATGGAAGCAATTCAGTTATCTGGCATGGCACTGGTATATTGCCCAGTTTTCACAGGCACGAAACAATGAGGTCAGCACAACAGTTCTGTATTCCTTCAGTTTGGCAGTCAGTCTAATATCTCTCTTCTCCTGCACTTTCCTTTGGAGCCAAACATTGAAACAGTTCTGATAATGCATGTGTCAATCTCATTATCAACGTGGACATCTCTGGGGCCACAGTATACTGCCAAGATAAGAGAACTTATCCACAGCATTCAAAATTTCACCATTTATCATAACTGATGATTCCACATGTGTTTGGAATGGTGTTGGCTGATGGAGGACCTGTGTTTTTTTGGTTATTAATTGTTAGGCCAAAATTAACACAAGCACCAGTGAATTGATCCATACTTTTTGGCACCTCTGTTTTGGAGACTGTCTTGAGTGCACAATCATTTGCAAACAAAAAATCACGCACCAACATTCCTCCCATTTTAATTTTGGCTAGAAGCCTTTTCAAGTTAAAGAATTTACCATCAGTATGGTAGCTGACTTTAACTCTATGCTTATACTTATTGAAGGTGTTTGACAAGTGGCTGCAAACATCATGAACTGGAGAGTGTTGTCCATTGTCCAGAATTGGGCAAACATCTCATCATATGTTTGCTATGCTGATAAACTTCTCTGGGCAACCAAATTTTGACATGATTTTTCCATAAGCCCTCATGACTGACAGTTTCAAAAGCCTTGGTCAGATCTACAAATTTTGTATATAGACTTCTGTTCTGCTCCTGAAATTTTTCCTGGAGTTATTGGGCAATAAACACCACATTGAGTGTTCCTCGGCCCTTTCTGAAGCCACACTGGCTCTCAGATTGATGATCTTTTTCTATATGTAGGGTCAATCTATTAGGGAGGATTCTGACAAGAATCTTGCCAGCAATGACTAAGAGAGAGAGACCCTCCTGTGATCATCACTGGACAATCTATTCCCTTTACATGGACAATGGAAGCATCCTTTAATTCCCAGGACATAACTTTCTCTTGCCACAAAATCTGAAAATTTCAGTCAGCTTTTGTATGAGCCATGGACCCTCCACCTTGTGAATCTCAGCTGGAGTAGAATCAGCACCTGGTGCTTTACCACATGAAATTTACCTGATGGCATTCAAAATCTCTTCTTCATTTGGAACTTCAGTAACAGAGTGATTTTGATTTCAATTTGAGGTAGTAGCTTCCGCACTGATTGATGATGATTTATTGGGAACACTATGGAACTAAGTGTTTAGTCTGTTTCTCTAGGTTCATGTCCTCATCATTAATCAGTGTGGTATCATCAGTTCTGAGTAGTTGAGAGGCATCATAGGTCTTTGGCCCATAAATAGCCTTCAGTGCATCATAAAAAATGCTCTAGAGTATTGTTATCAGCATAAAACTGAATTTCATCTGCCTTTTTTACTGAGCCAAGAATCCTGCATCTCTCTAAGTTTTGAATGTACTTTACTTTTGATGGAATTGAATCCTATCTTTTTAGAGATGGATGAAATATCCTTGTGGAGTTCTTGTTTTTCATCTGGCAGATTTTGAATTTCCCCATCATTTTCAGCAAACCGGTCTTTATGTTAGCAAGTATTCTGATCCAGATGAGCAAATGTAGTAGTGTGTATACCATATCTCTGAAAGCAGCTCATTGCTTTTCTGCTCCTTTGTTGCCAACTGTGTATTGACTCAACTTAACCTTCAAGTTGGCAACAAACTGTTCCTTCTCAGAGAAGCATATTAATCTGCTGACATTAATTTTTCTAGTAGTTTTTTTTGCCTTGGAGACACCACTTTTGTGGAATGTGAATATTCAGCTTGGAGATGATAAGTCTAAGATCAGTCCAGCACGTTGCACCATACATTGCCTTGATCACTCTCACATCCTGTCTGTTCTTTTTATAATCACATAGTCTATTAATGCCAATATTTTCTGTGAGGGTGCATTAACAAAGTTTCATTGTGTTTAGGTAAATGGAATACAGTAATGGTGATAAGAATGTTATGAGATGCACAAGCCTTCAATATTAAATGACCATTGTTGTTGCTGTTTCCAATTCCATTCCTCCAAGGACTCCTTGCCAGTCTGATAATCTGGGCCTACTCTAGCATAAAGTCACCCAGAATTATAAGCTTGTACTCTTTTGGCAGACTGATGATAAGGGTTTCTTGGTCTTCTTAAAATTTTTCTTTGACCTTATCAGGGTTCATCATGGTGGGAGCATAGGCACTAATGATGGCGGCATGGCCTTTTCCTGTAAATGGCAGTCAATGTTTTCAGTCACATTGTCAAATGCCTTCAATGAAAACAAACATCACATCAAAGTCAACCAACCCATTGATGGTAAATTCTTCAACTTGAAAAGGCTACAAGCCAAAATTAAAACAGAGGGAGTATTGGTGTATGATTTTTTTTTGCTTGCAGATGATTATGCACTCAATGCAGCCTCCTAAACTGAAATACAATGAAGTGTGGATATCATTTCTCTGCTGCTTGTGATAATTTTGGCCTAACCACTGATACAAAAAAAATACAGGTACTTTCCATCAGCCAACTCCACACCATTTATATGTGGAACCATTGGTTACAGCAAATGAAGTTTTGGAATGCAATGGATGAGTTCACTTACCTTGGCAGTATACTTTCCAAGGATGTAAACACTGATAGTGAGGTTGACACATGCATTACCAGAGCTACCTCTATGTTTGGGAAGCTGCAAAGGAAAGTATGAGAGAGAAGAGCTATTAGACTATCAAAAGTTTTTAATGTCCTAATATGGGATCGATTTTTGTAAAGGGGTCATTTACTGCTGCTGAGAAAAAGGTATGTTCCTTTCTATTCCCATTCCTTTCTCTCCAGATGTCTATCATGTCTAGCTTATATGATTTTATTCATCTCTCTGACTTCTTATTTACTTTTTGGTTAGCTTTATCTAATTCTAAGAGGAGAAAGTTGAAGTCACTATTAGAGTTTTATTATCTATTTCCATCTATAATTCATTTACATTTTCCTTTATTAATTTGGATGCTATAGCATTTGGTGCATATCTATTTAGTTCTCATATTACTTCATGATCTTATGGTACCTTTTAACATACTGTAGTTTTTCAACTTATCTTTTAAAATTGATTCTATTTCAACTTTAATTTTGTCTGAGACCATGACTGCTAGCAAGTATTTCAGGCAGGATTGAAATTCAGGTAGTCCTCTCCACCCTTGAGCTGTGACCAGAACCCCTCTCCCCACATTCCTCCTGCTACCATCACAAATGCGCTCACTTTCCGAGGTCCTAGAAATGTACCATCAGTTTCTGTTCTTTTAAGGCTGCAAACTTCACTTCTTTGCCTTAGAATTGCCTTAGTCTGAGACTCTGATCTCTTGTGAATTACCACAACCAGTCCTCTTCATTCATGAGCAGAGTTTCACCAGTGTGTTCTGGCTCCTCATCCACAGTCACAACCTGGAACTTCATCCAGTCAATGTACCTGAACCCCATCCTAGTGATAGAAGATGATTCTCCCAATCTTCCTTTTGTCACTCCCCCACCTGTGGGCAAAAGTTCTTTTTAAATTATTATTAAAGCTTTTTATTTTCAAAACACATGCATGGATAATTTTTCAACATTGACCCTTGCAAAACCTTGTGTTTCAAATTTCTCCTCCTTCTCCCTACCCTTAGATGGCAAATAATCAAATATATGTTAAACATGTTAAAATATATGTTAAATCCAATATATGTATACATATTTATACAATTATTTTGTTACACAAGAAAAATCAGATCAAACATTGTTGGTGGAATTGTGAATGGATCCAACTATTGTGGAGAACAATTTGGAACTATGCTCAAAAAGTTATCAAACTGTGCATACCCTTTGATCCAGCAGTGGTTTTACTGGGCCTGTATCCCAAAGAAATCATAAAAGAAGGAAAGGGCCCCATATGTGCAAGAATGTTTGTGGCAGCCCTTTTTGTAGTGGCTAGAAACTGGAAAATGAATGGATGTCCATCAATTGGAGAATGACTGAATAAATTATGGTATATGAATGTTATGGAATATTATTGTTTTGTAAGAAACGACCAGCAGGATGATTTCAGAGAGGCCTGGAGAGACTTGCATGAACTGATGCTGAGTGAAATGAGCAGAACCAGGAGATCATTATATGTGGCAATAAGAAGACTATATGATGATCAATTCTGATGGACATGGCTCTCTTCAACAATGAGATATTTCAAACCAATTCCAATTGTTCAATGATGAAGAAAGCCATCTACACCCAGAGAGAGTCCTGTGGAATCTGAGTGTGGACCACAACATAGCATTTTCATGATTTCTGTTGATGTTTGCTTGCATTTTCTTTTCCTTCTCAGGTTTTTTTCTTTCTAGATCTGATTTTTCTTGTGCAGCAAGATAACTGTATAAATATGTATACATCATTAAATTAATCATATATTTTAACATATTTAACATGTATTGGACTACCTGCCATCTAGGGGAGGGGGCGGGGGGAAGGAGGGAAAAATTTGGAACAGAAAGTTTTGCAAGGGTCAATATTGAAAAATTACACATGCATATATTTTGTAAATAAAAAGCTTTAATAAAAAAAATCAGATCAAAAAGGAAAAAAGTGAGAAAGAAAACAAAGTGCAAGCAAACAACAACAAAAAGAATAAAAATACTATGTTGTGATCCACACTCAGTTTCCATAGTCCTCTCTCTGGCTCTCTTCATCACAGGATCATTGAAACTGGCCTCAATCACCTCATTGTTGGAAAGTCACATCCATCAGAATTGATCATCATATAATTTTGTGGTTACCATGTATAATGATCTCCTGGTTCTGTTCATTTCACTTAACATCAGTTCATGTAAGTCTCTCCAGTCATCTCTAAAATCATCCTGCTGATTGTTTCTTATAGAACAATAATGTTCCATAACATTCATATACCATAACTTATTCAGTCATTCTCCAGTTGATGGGCAACCACTCAGTTTCCAGTTTCTTGCCACTACAAAAAGGGTGGGGCAAAAGTTCTGAGAACATTATTTTAAAATTATTTGGAGGGGAATTTGGGGAAGACATGTAATTTACTCCATTATACCACCATCTTCCTCTACTGCCCTGAGATTTAAATATGACTTGCTTAGGTACTAGTGATACAAAGCAAACAAAACAAAATAGAAAAATTTCTGATCTCAAGGAGCTTACATTTTAATGTAAATTAATCTCTTCCAGGTTAACCACCCTCAGTAACTTAATTCTTGCAAAGATATGAATTTGAGGACTTTCACTATCTTCTGAGGAGATTCCAGTGTGTGCATGTCTTATAAAATATGGTGAATACCTTCAGATTCAATACCATCTGTCTAGAAGGATAATTGTTTCTCTTTCTGCACAGTATGCTGCCATTGAAGCATAATGTTGCAATAACTTTTTAGGTTGACACTTTACATTGTTGACTCTTAACTATGGTTTCAATCCACTAAACCCCCCATATTTTTGTATATGAACTGCTTTACAATACTTTGGGGAATATTTTATATTTCTCATAGTTTACATCAACAAAATAGAGAAAAAGCACATTTGTGTATGCAATAAAAAACAGAGAAAGAACACATTTTTGTTAATGTTATTGTTATTTAGATCTAATTTTATTGTCTTATGATCTGAAAACACACTGGACTCTTTCTGCTTTTTTGAATGTAGATAGGCTTTTATCACCTATTTATAAGTTGCTGTTCTAAGTGTTGGAGCTAAAAAAAAGTAATAAAAAGGAAATAATCTTTGCCCTCCAGAAACTTATATTCTACTTGGAGTGTGAGGCACAACTTCTACACAAAAAATATTAAATGTCCCAAATGGGATAGGCTCTCTTGTGGAGGGATGCAGCTGATGATTTTGTTATTTTGAATGATTACATGGGTTGTTATATCTATGAAAACCACTATGTGGCACTCAAAGCTTGCTTTATCTGCTTACATGTCAATCATTTGTTAACTGCTTGTTCTGTTAACAGTTTCTAGGGGAAATATAGCAGTAATCCTGAGGTTCCTTGACCTTAGAGTGCTATTGTTCTAATGATCTGTCTGACAATGATTCTTAAGTCTCTTAACTTTAGGAATAGTATAGTATAGTATAATGAAAGCATAAAAGAGTCAAAAGACAAAGGTCTTGTTTCTTTTTATTCTGAACTTAAGAATTAAAACAGTAATTTCCATAACATGGGGAAATACACACACACACAGTGAGAGAGAGAGAGAGAGAGAGAGAGAGAGAGAGAGAGAGAGAGAGAAAGAATTGCACATGAAACTACATCTCTATTATGTCCGAATTGCTATAAGTGTTCTTGACATTTTTTTCTGTCATGGCCCTTTTGATAGCTTAGTGAAACCTAGGGACCCCATGTCAGAACAATATTTTTAAATTCATAAAATAAGACATAAGATTACGAAGGAATTACAAAGGAAATGCAATTATCAAAATGTTTTAAAAATAAATGTGTATACCTCCTGAAAATTGTCCACAAACTTACAAAAAGTGAGGCGAAAATGGAAGCACAAGAGAACAGGTAGGAGAGATGAATTAATGGGATGAGAAGAGTTGTAGGAGAGGAAAAGGTGAGGTCGGATTACCACCCTAGAAGATCAAAGCTATCGTTGTGAACAAGATACTAATGGCTACAATCTTCATAAATAGTAGTCTCAGGCTCAGGACACTGAAGAGTAGCTTATTTCTCTGCATGAGTTCTGTTTAAGCGACAAAGGTCAGAATCAAGGTGAGGAGCAGGGACATCAAGCCAAAATGCCACTATCATATTGATTACCTCAATACTTATGTAAATAGTCCTGTACCCTGAGTCCAAGAGTCATGGGAATAGCAGTGCCAGTGACAGACCACTAATCTTGCTTTTATCCCTGTCCCTAATACCATCATTTAAGGCACCAACAACATGGAGATGGGACCTACCATCTTTCACATCACCCTACTGACAAGATGACAACAATAGCAGATAAGCCCAAGAGCTCCAGGAATGGTAGCACCTCCCAGATCACTGACTCCACTTCTAGTCTATCTGCTGCACCCATCATCTAAGAAAACAGCCTAGAAAAGCTTTGAAGAAGGGATCAGACATCATACCTTACAGGGTGGGGAAGTTAGCCTAGCTGAAGCAATGAGGCACTCCAAGGGAGAGACGAGGGGCAACATATACCAGGCAATTTGATCCAGAGCCACCATCATAACCACTAGCTCCAATTATTGACTAAATGACCCCATTGTGCAAGTGCTACGGTACTCAGCTCCTTAGCAGCTACAGTTACTGAAAATGTGAGAAAGAAATTCTTGACACCAGTCTTTATTACTGTCAAAT
>JAJPUD010015306.1:22434-37831 GCA_023553655.1 Myrmecobius fasciatus
ACACACACTCCAAGACCCTAGATTGTTCAAACATTCAAGTAGGAAAAAAAAACACCACAGCAAAAGTAAAAACATAAATAAATAATGCCAAGAACTGAAATTCATTCTCTAAAGAAAGTGTTTGATTTCTTTCAACCAAAGCCAGTCTCTTGTTTCTATCCAGCAAATCCTGAAAGTACAAGTATTACAATACTTGCAGATTTCTATGTAGGCAGGGAATAAATAGTGAGCTCCCGTAATTAATAACTATTAAAGCTGTTTGACTGATCATATCTTTGGGCTTGCAAAATCTCTTCTGTGCAGGTGTGCATTAATGGAATCCATTAAATTCATATATTTCAACAGATAGTAATTTACGATCTTTTATAAGATCTGTCAGGAACCTCAGTAGGAGATATAGGACTGTCTCACTGCATTACATAGCAAATTGTGCTCCCCTTCCCTCAAAAATGACTTGCCTTTCCTGACTAAATATGAATGTCAATGCATTGGGCAGTCACATTAGGGACCTTCTGTGCTACTGGATGTCTGGGAATATGCAGAATAAGCTTTTTATCTTCAGCAAACTGGAGAACAAGAAAGAGTAATATTCAAAGTGGCTGGAGGAAAAATGTGTGGGAGTTCTATTCCTTTCACTTTCACCATAAAAAGGGAGAAATTGAGAGTATAGCCCTAGTTTAGAAATGGTAATGGGCTTTCCTAGGGGTGACTCATACTCTCTTTGCCACTTGGATTTGCTATTGCTTTTTTATGAGTTCTCCTCCTCCACTAAGACTCATATCTCCAAGGGGAATAGAAGTCACCTCTGAGTTCAGTCATTCCCCAACACAGATACATACACATGCCTGGGATTGACAATCACAACTCTCACCCTTCCTAACCTCCATGATAAGTCATTATTGGCAATGAAATATGAAATATAAAATTCAGTTTGGAATTTCTTGAGTATGCAGGCTTTGGGATAACTTACTCCCTTTGTCATCTTTTAATTGCCATCTACCCCTCGTGTCTAGAATGACCAGAGAATGTTTTTTTTTGTCTTCTCAATAGCTCTGTAGACAGGCTAGCTGTTATATGAGATATTTGCAAATATGTGGAAGAACTGGGGTTCAGTCAGTATGGGCACTCTTTCCATCCTCCACCTATGAATAATCTTTAGTCCCAGAGATTGCATAAAATTCAGAGAGAGCAATTGACTTGCAAGGACAAGACATCGCATAATTACTATAGATATGATTAAAATTCAGATGCATGCCATGTATGCCATCCTGCTTCTATTTGTATAGTTTCTAGACATAGAAATAAGCTTGAAGACTGTACCTGTTGTGTCACTATTAAAGGAACTTACCTCTGAGAAAAGCCTCTCTCATGCAAGTGTCTCCTCTTTCCCTTGCAGTTTAAAAGAACAATTTAGAGCCCTATGCAATTGTGATTTTTCCAGTGTTGACCAGTATGTTTCAGAGAAATGACTTGAATCCAGTCTCTGTGGCACATTTCTGTCCATTATTCCATGTTACTTCACTTATATAGTTTTGGGAGTTAGTATTAGTAATGCCATTTATTATTTTTATTATCATTATAAAAATTAAGATAATCAATTAAGATAAAATTAGCTATACATATCAGACACTTTAATCTTTAAAACAAACATGTGAGGAATATACTACAGGCATTATTACCTGCATGGCACTTGTCAAAATGTTAGAATTGCCTAGATTCTCTTTCTTCTAATTATTTCCTTTACCACCTGAAACAAAGATTATAAGTCCAAAAAGAAACCCATTCTTTTGTACCATTTAGAGTTTCCTTTTATTCAGGGACCACATTTGTTGCTGTTATTCAGTCACGTTCATCTCTTCATTGTCCCATTTGGAGATTTCTTGGCAAAGATGCTAAAGCAATTTGTCATTTCTCTCTACAGCTCATTTCACAGATGAGGAAACTAGGGCAAAAAAAAAGGCGTAAGTGACTTGCCCAGGCTCACACAATTATTAAGTGTCTGAGGCCAGATTTGAAAGTAGGAAGAAGTCTTTCTGTCTTCACGCCTGGCATCCTATCCTTTGTGCCACCTAATTGCTCTCAGCGACCTCTTGGAGCAACAAAATTCCCTTGGAGGAAGTAGATACACATTTGTCACCTCACCCTTTTACTAAATGCCTTAGTTAATAATAATAATTGCAAGAAAGGGATTTAGAGTAAGGAAAACTCAATCCAGCTGTGAAGGCATCAGGAATGGGGAGGAAAGCACTGAAAATGGTTGTAAAATAGAACCAAAGACAAACTGCCTCTTTAACCATTTTATCATGGATAGGGCTTGATATTCTATTGAAATCAGAGAAAGATACTATTGCTAACATTTCTCTCCTAAGTGCATTATAATTTAAAAAAAAACACATTTATCCAACATCTCATTTGCTCCCTAAAACAATGATATGAAATAGGGCAGATACCCAGTCATAACACAGGTGAGGAAAATAAGGTTCACGGCATATCTATAGTCCAAGTGATTACCTGTGTGGTAGCTGTTTATTTCACATCCTCAAAGTTTCCTGAATACCCTTGTAGAGAGGCCAGAATATCTGGGAACCAAGTGGATAGCTGGTTACCAGTCTTTTTTGTTGCTAGCTGAATGAAGAGATCCCTCATTCAGAGACTGCCTCTGAGGACCCAGAGGCATCTGTCTGAGGATTGTTCTAATCCCAAAGCATCTATTTTATAAAAAGATGCCTCGCTTTACAAAAGCTCTCACACACCATAACAGTACCTCTAAAAAGAATGATTCCCTCATCATTTAAAATTAACTGTTCATAAATATTTAACACATATAGTTTTTCAGGAATACATCTTTTACATAACTAGATAAAACAATATAGTGTCTGAAAAATATCCAATATATCTATAGCTCATTCAAATGGGTCTATGTTAAATGTCCTAAATATATTTAGATGTGCAGCTTGTTAGCACAGTATATAGAGCACTTGGTCAACAGTAAGAAAGACTAGAATTCAAATCCTACCTCAGACACTTACTATTATGTGACCCTGATAAGTCACTTAATCTCTGTCTCTTCGCTCAATTATAAAATTAGGATAAAAATATCCCTTATCTCCTAGAGTCATGGTAAGAATAAAATGTGATTATATGTATAAAGTGCTTTGCACAGTGCAGCATGTAGTAGGTACTATAGAGAAGCTAGTTGTTTATTATGTTATCATCATCATCATCATCATCATCATCATTATTATTAGTATTATTATTATTATTATTATTATTATTATTATTATTATTATTATATGTAGCTATAGCCATTGCAGGAAAAAGTAATCAGCCTACATTATTCACTTTGGAGATCACCAGGATTAGATCAGAGTCAGTTTTCCTACTCTCCATTTCAAATCCATTACTTCCATAGAATCTCAAATGAATCCTCTTCTTTTCACATGAGAAAACTAAGGTAAAACTTTAGATCATACTTTTTCATATATTCTCATCTGGTTATCAGAATAGTTGCCTAATAATTTATTCTGATTTTCTTATCTCTTTCAGTTTATCTATACTGATCAAAATACCCCTAATCTCACAGAGCTTTAATGGTTCACCATTTCCTTCAGAAAAATATACCAACTCTTTATTCTAAGAGTCATGACCCTTCATGATGTGGTGCCAACCTACATAAGTATTTGATCTCTTATTAGGCCTCCTCACATGTACTATATCCCAGAATATTTATTCTTCCTTTTTTTCTTCTTTTTTTCTTTATACTTTTACTCATATCCTCTATGATTGGAAGAGACTCCTTCCTCTCTCACTTAACCTTATACTTCAGTAGTCATACACTTAGTCAAGATTTTATTGAACAATACTACGTGAGAACAATGTCCTCCTACTGAAGTCCTTTTCTTCCTTGTGGTCCATTAGGTGCCATTTCTTTTAGAAGGCCTTCTTTGATATATCTATTTAAATTTCTCATAGCATTTCCTTTGAACCAATCACTTTTACTTATTATTTTGTCTCTTTATGGTATAAAACTTATTAGCATGAATCTCCTCTTTAAAAAAATGTGCATTCTTTGATGATAAAATCTTATGTCAATCAATCTTTAAATAATTATATCAGTATCTTACATCATAAAAACTAACAACAGAGAGTAATATTTGTTAAGCATCACTCTTTGAACATGTTGATCAATTACTAAATCTTTGTTAATTGCAGGGTAAAATTAAATATATCATTAGAGTATTCAAAATATTGTGACAATAGGATTGCAGAAAAAAAGAAAGAAAGGTAATTAAAATATTTTTAAATGTACAAAAGAGAGCACAAGAAAGTCCAGAAGGAAATACAGATGAGAAGGACAACTCTAAACATGATATGTAGAACTTATGTGCTTAAAAATAAAAGTAAAATATGCATAACATGTAATATCTTTCATATATTCTACTTTTTTCTTCCATTTTGTTTATAAAAATGCTCAGTTTCTTTGATATTTGTTCATCTCAGACTAACAAAAATCATTTTTCTAAAGGAAAATCTTTGTCCTTAAGACTGTCCTCAGGGGAAAAAAATAGGCTGCTTGTCAAAGTTACATTTTTGTATTCATTGTGTTAAAGGAGTGTCAGTTTTTTTTAATCATCTTATGATGAAGGTCACATGAAGGAGGGTTTTGGATTTTTTTATCTAACTGAATCCTCACAATTCTGCCATCATAAGATTAGAAAACATAGTATTGTCTAAATAGTGTAAATAACTTAGTTAAGGTTTTAGCCTAGCCATTTCTGGAGTTATAAGTAAGAACCACTGACATAGTCCAAGGCCAATTTTGTTTTCAATCACTAGTTCATTAAAAAGGGAATGGGTTCTAATTATTCATCATGGAAGTATTACAACTAACCAAATAAATTAATAATTTCATTTGGAGTTGTAATAGATGTGATACAGAGTGAGTTGGAATCTAATTGGTTCAATGTTATTTGAAGGCAAGTTCAATTATGACACTAAAGCATAGCCCCACGCCAACCCACTGTCACCTCTCTCACCTTCAATGGATTAAGATGTCCTAGACCTGTCTTTCAAAAGCAGCTCACCATCATGGGGGAAAAAAAACAAACAAAGAAACAACAACAAACTGATCTTGACTGGGGAAAAGATAGGAAGTGTCAAAAATAAACCAAGGAGAAAGGACATAGGAAAGCAACAACAAAAAATTTGTAGCCTTTGGAATCCTTCAGCCTAAGAGTTTGGAAAGTATTTAGGTGACATTAAGACAGAAACATCTATCAGCAGGATCATTTATTCAAATAAGCACACCAAAAAACCCTCATTTTATTGCCTTTCTATGTCATGTTCACTATGTAGAAAGAAAATGGGAGGAATCCTGTGTTCCATATTTAATATTTGCTGTCAGATATTGGTCTGGCAAATCTTAGGCTGCCTACATAGAAGAGAAATGATAATTTTACTGCTCATCACCCTAGGCATATTGTGCTCAGCCCATGGGACTTCATTTTAGAAGAGGCATTGGTAAACTGAAACATTCCCAATATGGTCATGTCCACAAAGGATTCCTGCTGGAACTAGAAATATTTCATCTAAAAAAAATTAAAACTGAAAGGAGTGGGAGAAAGATGGTGATGATTTTCATTTCTTGAAAGAAGTTTCAAGTTTTTTTGGAAATTCCAACAACAGTGAGTCAGTAGTAATTAAGCATGTATTAAATTCTTACTATGAGTCAGACATTATGCCAAAGGTTAATGATACAAAGAAAAAGCAAAACTCTTCCTGCCCTCAAAAAAGGTCACTTTCTAAAGGGTCAGACAATATGACAACAATCAGGTCTGTGTAAAATATCTATAGAAAAGATGCAAGATCATCTCATAGAGAAAGCACTGCTATGGGAATTGGGGGGGGTACAAAAAAGTTGTAGGTAGAATTTTAAGGAGAACAGGGAGATTGAGACAGAGATGACAGTACTGAGGATTTTAGGAATGAAGGAGGCCAGGGAAAAGTATGAATATGGGCCAGGAGATAGAAACCTTTGTTATGGGAACATCAGATAGAACTGTATAGCTCCATAATAAGGTGTATGGATGGGGATAGACTATACGTACACTTAAAAGTGGGAAGGGAATGGGTTATGAAGAGCATTGATGGCCAAAAAGAAACTTCATAACTAATCATAGAAGTAACAAGAAGCCGCTGGAGTGGGTACAGGATGGCAGACGTGGTTAATCTTGTATTTTGAAAAAAAGAATCTTGACAGCTGATTGAAGAATATATTATGATGAGCAAGAACAAAAGACCATGATACCATTTAGAAAGCTATTTCAATAGTCCAGGGAAAAGGTGACAAAGGCTTAGACTAGTGGTGACTATGTGAGTAGAAAGAAGTGCATATACACAAAAGGTGCTGTGGAAATAGAAATTAAAATATTTGGCAAGAGATTGGATATGTGAGTTGAGTAGGAGTCAAGAGTTACTGCTGACACCAAGGTTGTGAATCTGGGTAAGAAAAATAATGCTGGTGTTAGGGAATTTCATAGGGAAATTCAGAAGAAGACAGTGCTAAGTCTAAGAAATGAAAATTAGAGATAGGAGAAGTTGGATTCAATATAATAAACCATTTCTCCTAAGTGAAATGTTGTCTTGTAATGTGGTATATTACCTCTTACTGGATATTTTTGAGCAGAGACTAAAAGCTCACTTATTAGAGATGTATGGAGCATAAGGGTTTTACTTTTTCTTAGTAGACTCTTTTCACCAGTCTGATAAAGCCTATGTATTTCTCAGAATAACATTTTTAAAAACATAAAATAAAATACATAATATTACAAAGAAAACCAATGATATTCTAAAACTTACTAAAATATTAAAAGTTTCAGTCAAAGGCCTCATGAAATCTATTCATTGACCCCTTAAAGTTCCAGGGTCCTCGGATTAATAATGCTGAGTATAGAAGATATTCATGGATCACAAAGAGAATTAATAAATGATCAGGAAATTACCCCATCAGTTCTCTGATTCAATGACTCAATAAGTATATAACTAAATCCAGGCAGCAGAACAAAGACCAATGAGTTGAAGTTACTGTGAGACAGATTTTGCCTCAAAGTAAGTAAAGAATAGAGACATCCAATCAAGAAATGAATTGGTTATCTCAAAAAGTAATGAGTTTCCTCATTACATACTTGAAAATGAAGATTTTCAAGCAGGAACTGTCAGAAATATTACATAAGAGATGGTTGGCATGTTGGATTAGACAACTTCAAATGGCTCTAGGTTTTCCTTTTCAGGAGAATTTCCACTGAAATGGAATGGGTGCAAGCAAGAAAAAGAGTAAATCAATGTATTATAGGCCACAATCAAAGAAGAAAGAAGTATAGTATAATGCCAAAAATGCTGGGACTGAAATCAGAGGATAGACATTTAAGCACCAATTCTAATATTTGCTAACAATATGACCCTTAGCAAGTCACTGAACCTTTCCAAATTTCAATTGCCTCATTTAGAAAATGGGGATAATAATATTGCTTTATTTACCACAACCTAATTGTTGATTAAATATGGTTAGTAAATAATATTGCCAACAAAGCAAGGGAAGGTGGAAAAGCTGAATGAATAGAAGACTTCTTTAGTTTGAGACAAAGGAAATAGAAGGATGAATCAGTTGATGTTTCCAAGAAGTAAATTTAAATTGAATTGCAGCAGAGTAAAATAGGGGGGAGTAAATGTCCCCTCAAAATCAAGAGATCTTGTTTTGAGTGAGACATGCTGTCTCAAGGGAAACCTCATCTTGAGTAGTGTTTATAGCTAGAATAGACATGATAGTAAGAGAAACACATACACACATACAGCACAATAAGGAAACAATTCTGGCAAACGGAACAGGATGGTGATTGTGTTAATGGATCATCCCTTTCCCTGTCTTTTGTGATATGAGATCTGATGAGATCCTGGCCTGAGGCAGTGGAGCTGCCTCAACACAGATTGCCTCTCCATACTCTGAGGTAAATACTTTACCAGGAGATTTAAAGTGAAATTTAGAATTACAAGGATGTGCCTAGGAAACTAATTTTTTTTCCTCCTGTGAACTCTTAAGAGGGCTTGTCAGTAAAGTTCAAGCAAGCAGGTGTGCTGAAAATTGCTTTAAAACCAAAGAGACAGTAGGAGGCATGCATATGCCAGAAATCACAGCCCCCACGAGACAGACAAGCCCATTTTTCAGCTCGAGCAGCTGCTGGTGCATCTGCAGACAGGTTGTTGTCAGGAGTGTTGAGCAGAAAGATTCCTGGAGAAAGGTATGCATGAGAAGGAAAAAGGGGAAAGGGCTGCCTGTGTAGGAGGTAGCAAAGGATCTTGGGGGTAGACTAGACCTCTGGTTTGGCGATGCAGAATTCACAAGCCTACTTATGATTGGTGGACAAAGGAGGAGGCAAAACTCCTTCAAACTGAAAGAAAGTTTGCAAAAGTTGAAGTAATAAAAATTGTTGTTCACAGTAATGAGACTTTCTGGAAGACTATTAGTATTAAACAGTATGACCCTTCCCCCAGAAAGAATGCTAAATCAAAGTCACAAATAATTCTAAGCTTAGTTCAGCAAGAAGCAGATCAGGACTGTGCTTTTTAAATTAAATTCACCCTCATTGCTGTAGTGGTTGTTGTTATCTGAAATTAATAGGAGTTGCACATGTGGGTCACAGAAGCAAACGTGTTCTGTCTATATTCAAGGGAAGGAAAACTCAGCAGAGATGGGGAGAAAAAAAAGAGTATTACATTTCAACTCAGTTTGCTGAAAATGTCTGTTGAAGTCTTGTATGAAAAACCATTTTCAAGAGTTAAGTCAAATTATATCTTGTCCTGTCCCTTAAGGTGAATTAACTATTTTGGGGGTACCATGACTCTCCAGCGAGTCTTTGTTAACTAAGATCAGATGCTTTTATTCTTAGACTCATTTTAATGCTAAATTTGGCTTCAGATGGCCTTTGTTCAAATCTCTGCACTGTCATTACTGCAACCTTGGACAAGTCCCTTACTTGTCTAAATTTGATTTTCCCTATAGAAGAAAGAAGTGGTGAGACTATCCAGCCTCTGAAATCCCAGCTCACTGTAATGCTGTGATCATATGACCCACAGCATCCAATGCAGTTCTGTTTGCTTAGTAGGTACTCAAGAAATATTTATTTAAATGACTGATTGAAGTTTAAAGATTAGATTGAGGAAAGAGGTTTTAAATTGAACAAATATTTGTGAAGTATGTTCTAAGCAGGGCTAGATTCTAGAGATTCAGACACCAAAACAAAAATATCTGCCCTCAAGATAGGTAGCCAAGGAGTAAAATCCTTTCTCACCATGTACTGTCCTGAAAGAGCCTGATAGTATGTCTAGGGAAGAACCAAACATCTAAATAAATTTCTGTTGCTGAATTACTGAATGTTCTACAAGATGGCAATGGAGAATAACCAGAAAATATAGAAAAAAGAATCAATAGAGGCATTTTTCTTCCACTATATCAGAGAGATAGTGTTGTTGACAATTCCCAAGGGTTCCCTAAATATAATTTTGCTTCCCAATCAAAAGGGCAAAAGTAGAAGTACTGTAAAAGGGATGAGAAGATGTGCTTCCCTGTGTCCTTTGCTGAAATGGGAGACTCTGTGGACCATAATATCTCTTGCCAGACATTTGTTGTATTGGTAAATTTTGCTGCATGCCTTTTTTTTTCTTTCTTTTATTATTCTTTGTTCCAAGGAATAGCTCTCTAGGTAGGAGAGGTAAGAGCAACACATTTGGAACAGAAAGTAATATAAAAGCAAAACATTTTGATATAAATCTCAGAAGATAAAAAAGAAGGAAGGATCCAAGGTATATACTAGCAAGATAAGTGGAGCAAACTGTCTATGGCTTCTAAAATTGTGTAATCCCTGTTGTCAAAATTAGGTTCTACATAGGCCTTCCTCAAAGACCCATTATTGGGAGCTCCTCTTAAACACCATCAGGGGCCTTCTGACCAAAATCATTGCTATGCCTCACAGACAAATCTTTCTTTCTCATCCCACTGGACTTGGGCTCGTCCCTGTTTCTATTTATTTTTTTATTTTATTTTATTTAAAAAATACAGAAAAGGAATACAAAATAAAACAGAACAAGAGAGAACATTATCATGTGCCCCAGCAGAACATCAGGAAGGATTCAAAATATATAATAACAAATTACCAATTCAAGAAAGCATGCATATATATATGTATATATATATATATGTGTGTGTGTGTATTAGTACAAGAAATTATATTCATGTATGTTCATTTTTCTTTCCTTCTTTGTAAATTATTCTTTCATTCTCTGCTGAACACCTTTTTCACTTTATTCTTTCCCTTCTCTCATTCTCCCCCTACTCTCAAGCAGGGTAGAGTTAAGAAAAGATGCATTTATGTAAACATATATAAATATATACATATACACATATCTTTCCTATCCTAGATGACCCTTTGTTTTAACTGTGCTCCTAACTTGTCTTCCTATTACTTAACTTCCTCCCACTCATAGATCCTTCCCTTGTCTTCTTCCCATAACCTTTACTTCCCCATCCCCCATCTCTCTCCTCTTATTTCTTTATAGATTTTGGAGGATGCTGTATTTTTCATGGTATTTATGCAGTGTTACCTATTAAACCCATTTCCGATGTGAGTAAGTTAGAGAACTATGACCTCTATTCCCACCTCTAATGCCTCTGTCTATTCTTCCTTTGGACCTCATTTGTATAATGTAATTACTATTTTTACCTTAATTCTGGCAATCTTTCTTTTGAGCTACCCTATTGTTCATGTCAATCTTAAACATATAGCATACATTTCACATGTTAAAAAAAAACATTGTCCATTTGATATTGGCTCTTACATGTGAAATTTTCTATTAAGTTCAGGTTTGGTTAATAGAAAGTCCTGAAAATCTGCAAATTCATTGAATATACATTTATTCTCGTTCAATATTATGGATAATTTTGCTGGGTATAATATTTTTGGCCACAGATCTAGTTCTTTTGATTGTCAGTAGATATGATTCCAGTATTGCTGTTTTTATCTCTAGATAACTATGCTAAGTATAAGCTCCTATTTCTCTGTTAAAGTTCCTGTCTTTTTCATTTCCTTGGAGGAGCCTGGAGGAGCCATTTCCTTAATAGGAAGCACAGTTCTCCCCTGGATAGGACCACCCCTCTTTCCTCTCATAATGTCTTATTTATTTCAAAATTGTATACTCCTAGCACTATAAGTATTTTCCTAAATCTGTTTGTCATTATTTCTCCCTGACAATTAATTACAAATCCCTATTGTTCAAAGACATGTTTTCCTCACATAACTATTTCTCTGACAGCATCAAGCATTTCTGAGTTAGAAGGGAACTCAGAAGCCATCTGGATTAACTCTGTCTTGGAAAAGAATATCCCTCTATCTCCTAGATATAGATATAAAGCTTGGGGTCAGCCAAGCTTTGTTTGAATTCTCACTACATTTTGAGACAATTCACTCTATGTTTGGATAATTCAAACCATTTTTCATTACATAAATTTTAAGCTAATGCTTTTGCAAATTCCACTTGGTTCTTATTTTTTCCCTCTGGTGCCAACACTTCTTTCATGGGATAATATTTAAGATACTTGAGGGCAGATATAATTTTCCTATTTTGGAAAAGAAAACAAACAAAATATCTTGTGTATGAATATATCATTTGACTGAATTATAAATAGGCCACTAATTCATACAAACAATAAATCCCTTGAAGTGGTCACATTTTCAAATTTTTACTATTTGAAGTTTTAATTGTGTAAAAAATGGCAACTGATTCCAGACCAATAAAATATGCAGTGAGACCACTTCAGGGAGATTCATTAGGATTCATTATTTGCATTGAGAATTAGTTATACTTTCCTTCTCCCCCCCTCAACACATTTTGCTGTAGGTTAAATACTAAATATTACTGAACTGTAGTGAATTATTCCCATTCTGTTCTATGCTGCATAGCAAAACCTGACCCAACTACTATCAACTTGATTAAGTTTAATGCATAAAATCCTGTTGCACACATAATTGTAGCTGCATAGGATTTCACAAATATTGCATCTAGAAGGAAAGAGGAATTTTCCAAACCAGCTGTCCTATAGGGAAAATTGTATTTCAGTGATCTACTCAAATACCATAGTATGTTATTGATTGGCTGACAAAGGAGCCATCTTGGCACCTTGAGGAAGCCAAAGCTGCTGCAGGCAAAGTAGTCCTCTGTGGCTATTCAGTTTCACTACAAATTTTTTCTGATCTTCAGCTGATATACATACCCGCCACAAAGTGAGATTCTCCTTAGTTCTTTAAGGAACCCGGTCTGAGAACTTCCCTATCATCACTTTATCCTTTTTTCTCATCTATTCTATTTCAAGTTCCTGCAACATATCTTTCTAGTACCCTTAATTTCTGTCCCTTTATCAACCTTGTTGGCCTTCTCAGGGCAATCTTTAGCTTATGTAAGAACAGATGGCATACATATATAGTCACCTGATTTTTTCCCCAAAAGAATTATTTTAGAATCTTTTTGGTGGAATAATCTAATTCTATTTGAATATGGCTCTATTATGTTATACTTGTGAAGTTGATTCTTTCAACCAAATTGTAGACTTTGTAAATATTGCTATTGAATTCCATCATTTTATATTCATTTCTCCAAAAGTCTTTTGGGATTTTAACTGCTGTACAAAAATGTTAAAAAGTCCTTCCAATTGTGTCATATATTTGATAATTATACAATCTGATACCTTATTATTTATCCAGGTATGTCTATTCTTTCTCCCTCAGATTTCATTCTAATGCTTTTATCATCGTGTTAACACATCTCCCTGACATTTTTAATTGGGGTTATTTGGGAGATGTGATATCTTCCTGGAAAGAACAGCTCATCTGCCACATAGAACTTCCTGAGACATACCAAAGGTACACTCTTCCTGATTTATATGAAAATGAATGTTACCAGTATTTTTGAAAAAAATTAGAATGCATCTACAATAACTCAATCTCTTAATAAGTAAGTGGGATTGAGGAGAAAGGTTAGATTTCCAGGTTTTCACATTTAAATGTAGTTTAGAAAAAAGATAAATATTGGAAATAAAAAACTGGTGTTAACAGAGATGGTATTAAAGAAAAAGTCTTGGTTTTCTGAACGAGTCAGATGAGACCCTTGCAAAGAATTTTCTTCTCAATAAATAGTCTAATAGTCTGCATGCAACCAACTTCCTACCTATCCAGTGAGAGTCACCAGCAACCACTCCCATTTCTTTCTTTTAAGCTCTGTATGCCTACATAGACTGGCACCATTAAATTCATTTTGTAAAAAAGATTATAGGATTCTTTTTTTTTCAAAATGGATGGTTAGATAGAGAGTTTCATTCCCATTATATAGTTGTTCAGAGTTTCTTCTCTATCTTATTATTTTGTGTCATGTTCTTCTATTTATCACCCCATTGAAGCTAGTTTTGACATTCTTTAAAGTCCCTCTTTTAAATAAAAATTCTTCTATTTTCTTCAAACGATTACTTCTTCCAACTTATTCATCTAAAATAATTCAAAACAAACCGAGAAATGCTATAACTCTTTCCCCTTCTCTGCAAATAGGTAGATTGATACATACATCATACGTGTAATTGTCAAGTGCCTTTGGCAGGGAGACAAATATAGCACATACTCTGACAATCACTAGAGTAGTTCTTTGAATTTTTAAGGCCCATGAGTATTAAAATGAATTTTCTTCATAGAATCATAGACTTTCAGAGTTGGAAGGGACATCAGAGTTGTTGTTTTTTTTTTTTTTTTTAATCTGTACCAAAGAAGGATTACTTCTATAAAATCCCTGTGTTTTCTCAGCCTCCCACTAAATATTGCTAACAATTTCTATACAATTGCACAGACATTTGAGCTCAAACTCAACAATATAATGTTTCCAAATTATCAGCACAGTGCAGTGCACAAAGGATTTAGCTGTGAGTTTGTTCTGAAGAGAATGAAATTTATGGCCACAATAACTGAGGAAACCATCTGTAATATTTTTAGGAATTAAAATCTATGTTCAGTGAAAAGACTGCCCATATGAATAAAAACATTACTCTTTAGAAGTATTAAGAATATATCAATAGACTTTAAATAATGTATATATCTATGTATATTTACATATACATAGATGTATACATACATGTATATGTATATATACACCATTATACATAGATATATATGCAGTATATACATATACACATCTATGCATGTGTGTATATGTGTATGTGTACACATACACACATACATATGTATTAGGTAGGTCCAAATATGAGAAGCTGGATAACATTTACGCTACCTTTACTGTCTCAGGTAAGGTATTGTCTTTCAATTTTTTCTTCATTATTCTATAGATATCCTCTAGGTTTCATCAGTACCTTTAGTATATTGATTCACAGTGGTAGTAACATTAAGGAAAATGGAGTTGATACCTCCATCAAGAATGATAGGGTTGAACTTGCCCTCAAACTGAACTTTTCAATAAATCCTAGTGCACAAGTGCAGGGACTCAGAGATATATCAGACAGAGACATTAAGCTATATTCATATCTTTATAAATAGAGTGGAAGGAGATAGAGATCCCTAGTCTTACTCAAACTTGAATATAGTGCTTTCAAATCACATCTTCACATTCCCAAAGTTGAAGAACAAGTATCTCAACAAGAATTATGTACACAGAGGAGCATCCTAGTACAAGTATTATAATACTGGCCAAATCCTTTATCTGATATGTTTTATAGGAAAGTTCAAGTTCTGGAATGTTTTCTGCTAGTCATACACTTTAATATGAGAGGTATTGTGAACCAGATATTGTTCTTATCATTGGTATTTTCCATCAACATTCATTTCCCTGGCAAAGTTCCAAGTGATCTTGGGGAAAGAAGAAAACCCTGGTGCTTCAGTCCATATAGATATTTTGTAGTTTACTCCCATAAATATCCCTTAAAATTTTTTATGAGACTACAGATTATCAATTAGAAAATGACTGGAGCTAATAGAGATTTCCTAAACCTGTGTGAGGTAACAGTTTGGGACATTCATTTTTCTGGTATAGGGAGATGACTTAAATGATAGATTTTATTTGACCCTACAGGTACTCTATCTGTTTTTTTGGGTTTTTTTGAGATTTCCTTGAAAGTGACAATTCATAGCTTGAGGGGGAAGCCCTTCTCATTGCAATTGTCATGGAAAGGTTTTCTAAAAAAGTGTAAAGCAGAAAGACAATATGAAAAGTAGGTAGCCTTGGAGAATGGATTTTTATCCCCTCCTTTCTAAACTAAAACATAAATGACAGAAACAACTATTCTTATGAGAAAAAAAAA
>JAJPUD010015307.1:0-23735 GCA_023553655.1 Myrmecobius fasciatus
TAAAAATATTTTCATATATCCTTAGGGTTTTTTTTGTTTGTTTAGTAACAATCCCTCCTTAATTTATCCTCCAATTCCCTCTTTCCCTTTCTCCCCTTTCTCTACTTTCCTGTTATATGAAATGTATTTCTGTAATCAGTTCATGTGTGTGTACGTGTGTGTTTATTTTATTATGTTTAATTTGTATACTTATCTTATATACTTATATATCTGGGGTCATAAAATTTTCTCAGCTGAAAAGGGATTGCTAGTGGAAAAAGTTTAAGAATCGATGCTCTAGTTCATTCTCCACTTTACTGTCAAAATGATCTTTCTAAAATTCAGGTCCAATCAAATATTATCCTCCTACTGATAGGAACCATTTGTTTCAACAACAACAAAGGCAGCTGAAGCAAAGATTGTCTAACACTTAAAAGCTTGGCCAGACATTGAAGAAGCCAAAGTCATATACTGCAACCCAAACCATTGCCAGCCAAACTGATCTTTGCCATTGAATTTAGGTGTCTCTGAAAGAGAGGATGAGGCTGATGACTTTGTGTAACTCTGCCTCACTTAAATCCTGTTCACATGCAAGTCAAGATATTACCTTGTGAAGTCATTGATCCTCTTTGAGAATAAAGGATGAACAACAACAACTCAATAACCAACTACTCAATAAACTCCAGTATCCCCTTTACCTCCAGGATCAAATATAAAATCTTGTTTGACTTTCAAAGTCCCTTCCTACCTTTTACATTGGCTGCCTGCTAAGCCTGGAACTCTATCCTTCCTCATCTTCACCTCCTGGCTTCCTTCAAATTTATCTTAAATCTCACTTTCTGCAAGAAGCCTTTCCCAATCCTTCTTGATTTTTGAGTCACCCCTCCTGTATATCTTTTCTCTGTACACAGTTATTTGCAGGCTATCTTCCCGATTTGACTGGGAGTTTGAGCATTTTGTTTTTTGTTTTTTTTGGTTTTGTTTTGTTTTGTTTTGTTTTGTTTTGTTTTGTTTTGTTTTGTTTGTTTTGAAATCTTTCTTTGTATTTTCAGAGCTTAATAAGTACCAGGCACAGAATAGGTGCTTAGTAAATACTAGCTAACTAGCTGATTCATACAAATATATTAAATGTCTTATTATAATCCATTTAGCACTGCATCTCTAACAGTTTTACCAAGGGATATTTTGTGAAAGAACATGACTGACCTTGTTGAGATGTTCAACCTCAAAGTTTAGGAGAATATACCAAAACATATTATATTTCCCTAATAATTCATTAAGAACCTGTAGTACATGACATTACTTTATCTAAAAGCTTTTTTGAAGCTCTGCCTCTCATAAAAACAATGACATTGTGCTTTCTCTTGGTATTCTGTGTTATCAAGACTACAGCTAGGTCTTAGAAAACACCAGTAAGGTAGCCGGAAATGTTATTCTTATTCTATCCATTGACAATCTATGGTTGCTGGGCTGCTGTAGATTTTTCCTAGGGGAATTATTCTGATCAATTAATCATTAATCAACTTTTATTAAATACCTATAGTGTGATCACTCAGTGGTGATCCAAAGCCAAAAGTGAGTTTCTGTCTTCAAAGTTTACATTACATTAAAGGGATAAAAAATATTCCCAGATAAGTAAA
Organism: Myrmecobius fasciatus; assembly: GCA_023553655.1. Lineage (NCBI taxonomy): Eukaryota > Metazoa > Chordata > Mammalia > Dasyuromorphia > Myrmecobiidae > Myrmecobius > Myrmecobius fasciatus. The sequence goes on from JAJPUD010015307.1 coordinate 1,620, forward strand.
TGCAAAATACATACAAAATAATATATAGCAACTTGTGGAGAGTGAGCCAAGGCCTCTAGAAAGACAGGGCTCTTGAGATGAGTTTTGGAGTGATACAGAGGTTCTAGGAAAGTGAAGGTGAGGCAAGAAAACATTTCAGGCATTTGGAAAAACACAGAGTTGGAAAGTGGAATGTGATATGAGGAATGACAAGGAAGCACCTGGCTATTCCTACCCTCAGGGCAATCATTCTTTCATCCAGGTGGGACACTACTTCAGGTTGCTATTAAATGTCCTAAGAGATTGAACTAGAGAACTCATTTTTTTCCTAACAAGTTTGCACTACCTTCCTTGGAAGAGAACATTGATTTGATCAGTTTACTATTCACTATTCACTTTTTTGACCAATATAAGACTTATTTGATGTCTTTGGTGATAAAGTGTGGAGCTCAGCAGGCTCAGAGTTCATTTTGCTTGCTAAATTTGGGACTAGATTTATTTGTCTCTTCAGGACAGTAGAAATGGTTGTGTTTTCTTTAAAGTTAACTACTCTGCCCAACTTGGTAATCAATTTATTTTTATTTTAGGCTCAACTTTTTTGGTGTTAAAATCATCTAGTCAAACCTAATACGCTCATGCCAAAGATAACAAATGTGCTCAAATGCTTAGCTTATAAAGCCACTAAACAGTTGTGTTCAATTTTGTTGTTGTTAATATGCATTTTTAAAGCACCTACAATGCCAGGCATTCTGCTAAGGGCTTTACAATATTATCTCATTGGATCTTTACTACAACACTGTGAAGTAGGTACTATTGTGAACTTTATTTTATAACTGAAGAACTGTGATTTGCCAATGGTTACATAGCTAGTAAGTGACTGAGATCACACTTGGAATTCAGGACATCCTGTCTTCATGTCTATGATGTCAATAGCACATTTTTACAAAGCATTTTTTGTTTTAAAATTTTTACTTAGTATTTAGAAAGCAATTATACTTATAAGGTTTCACATACTTGCAAAAGACTCCTAATTTTTATTTTTATAATAAGGTGGAATGTCAGCTTTTTCAGTTTGTCTCTGTCAACTCTGTGTGTTACACATAGTAAGTGCTTAACGATTAATGAACTGAATTGAAAATAGCATTTTAGGCTCATAGGGTAATTTTCATTATTTCTTTTCAAAAGCAGACTAGAATTTAGAAAGGTTAAGTGTCTTTGCAAGGTCACAAAAGGGAATCAAATCTCCCAACTTTTACTCTAATGTTCAATTAACCTGGGGAATTCGTTATTTAGTTCAGAAGAAAGGTCTAGAGGAGACAAAGGAAGTATGATTAATGGGTTTTATAATTATGACCGTTGTCTCGGGTTGTCAGTCATTCAGTTTCACCCACGAAGTCTGTAACATCAGGGGGTTTCTTTCAAATGTAGGAAACTGTGAACCATTAATTTACAAAGATTTTTATTTTTTTTTTTTAAAGTTTGACAGCGACTGCAGAAAAACTAGCTCTAACTTGAACCTGAAGCAGGCTGGATTAGTCATGGTCCTGAGTTCAAATTTAAATTCTGGTGTGACCATGGGTAAAACCTCTTTGGATTTAGCTCTTGCAATCCTAAATCTAGTTTTGTGAGGATGGCCCCAGATCTAACCTCCTGTGGGAAGAACCTCACAACTGCTACTTTGGATGCAAGCCCAATGAATTCGGTGCTCTCCAATCTTTTGATTCGGTCAGTGTTTTACAACTTCCCTGGCCCTTCCCGTTCGGTTTCTGTAATGTGTGTTTATATGTATTCATATATCTCTATCTATAAACTTCATGTAATATCACTTGAAACCAATTTCATTAATGATTTCACTCTTCAGGGTAAATTGCAGAACGTTGCAGATATTTTCCTTAAGGTCACACACACACTCCCCCCACCAGGATATCAGAATGGATTAAAGACAAAATAAGCTCTGCCCGGGGCCAGTAAAATGGCAATGACGTAGGTGTCGCCTTACCCACGCCCCAGTCCACACATAGCAGGGAACTCCCGCATGTATGCGCGCGCAATCGCCGGACACAGGGAAGGCGGACTAGTGGGTCACCGAAGTGTGCTCAAAAGCGCGTGCCCGCGAGGAAAGGGGAGGGGAAGGACGGGAAGGGGGAAGGGTTTGCCCGGCGCTCCCGGGCGGCTGGGCGGAGATGGTGGTGGAGTGGGGGTGCGCGCGCTCTGGAAGTCTTCCTTCTCTCCGCCCCTTCTCTCTCCAGCCGCACGCGCTGGACTCGCGCACTCTGCTCCCTCACGCGCCTGTGCTGCCCTCTCCCCGCCTCCGCCCCCGCCTCGCTCTCGGGTCCAGTTTTTGTGCGCCGGTGCAGCAGGCTTTGGGAGCATCCGGGCATTTCCGTAGCAAAGCGGTCGTCCCGGGAGGCGTGCGTCAGCATCGGCGGCGGAGCTCCCCCATGGCCGAGGCGAAGATGGGGGCGAGGCATTAAGGAGGAGCCCGCCTCCGGGGGGTGGCAGTCCCTTTTCCCAGACGCCAGCAGCAGTGGCACTCTGTGCTTTGCTCTGCCCTTCTCCCAGCCCCCGGGCTTGGGTTCCGGCTACGGAGATGCATCTGCACCAGGTCCTCACTGGGGCTGTCAATCCTGGGGACAACTGCTATTCCGTGGGCAGCGTCGGGGATGTCCCTTTCACGGTAAGCTGCGGCTGCGGCACGAGCGGCGGGGCGGAGGAGGGCGGGGGTGGCACTCTCCCCTACCCCCCCACCTCAGGTGGGTGCAGACCCGGAGCGTCAGGTGGCGCCTCGGGGCACCGGCTCGGAGCTGCAAGGTGGCGGGGGAGGAAGGCTAGGAGGGAGTCCCGCCCGGCCCTGCGGAGGTGTGTGTGGGAAATACTCACCCTGGCGAGGGAGGCCCTGGACAGGAGGAGCGGCGGGGCTGGACAGGACTGAACTAGAAGCTTCCTCGAGCCTGGGCCAGGGGCTGCTGCGGATGCCGCTGCTGCCGTGGCTGCTGTCGCTGCTGTCGCTGCTGTCGCTGCCGACTGCCGGGGCGGCACCCTCCTCCCCCTCCCTCCTCTCCGGGGCATCACTTGAGTTCCCCACTGTGTGGGAGGATGTGTGGGAAACGTCCCTTTGCCTTGCTCCGGGTGCCGAGAGGAGGTATAGGTAGACCGGAATCTTCTCGGTTCTTTTATGCCGGGGGAGGGGAGGCAGGTGAAGACGGTGTAGTGAGTCCGAAAGCTTTCCTTAAGCACGCCCTATGAGCCCTGTAAAGGTTTGGCCTGAGTTCGAATGTTGGCCTTGACCACCTGTGCGATCTTGGCCACTGCCCTTCCCGGCAGAGGGCCTCAGCCTTCCTCACAGTTACACGAGGGGGTTGGGCTGTGATCTCTTCCGTGGCCCTCTAAGCCCTACATCTTGGTTCTCCATGAGCCTGTCCCGGACTCTCTGCCACCTTTTCGAAGTGCAGCACTTAATTATTAACCAAGATGGATTAAAAAACAACAACAAACACCCAACCCACGCCATGTACCCAAATAACTGAGAGGAAAAGAACATTGTCTCCAAGACTGGCTCTTTGTCTCTTATCTGTTTCCTTCTCCTCCCTCCTTCCCTCCCTCCCTCCTTTCCATTCCTTCCTTCCTTCCTTCCCTCCTTCCCTCCCTTCCTCCCTCCCTCCCTCCCTCTCTTTCCCCCTCTCTCCCTCCCTCCCTCATTTTTCTTTGATATAGTTCTAAAATTGGATGAAACTACCCAGATATGGGGTATACTTAAAGTCTTGGTGCAATTTTAAAGCTGACAGTCATATTTCTACTAAAGCTTAAAACTGCACTAAGACTTTTGGGACATCCTGTATTTTGTTGTGATTTTAAGGGAATACTTCTTGGATCAGGACATAAAATCATTTAAATGGAAGCTGGACTAAGACCTTTGGGAAACCCTGTATTTTGTTAAGATTTCAAGACCATACTGCTTGGGTCAGGGCATAAAGTGGTATAGAAGCACTAGGACTTTTGGGACACTTTGTATTATGATTTCAGGAGGCTACTGCTTGAATTAGGGCATTATTGGTGTATTATGTATGGCAGTGGCTTTATCTGAAAGTGTATTGGCGTATTATGTATATTATGTATTTTGAAATCTTTAAAATTAATAGACTCAACCTTTTAAAAAGCAGCATTATACTACTATAGGTTATTGGTTGTATAACATAGTCACATGAAACCCATAAGGGCACTTTTAATGGGGGACTAACTTCATTGATTAACATAAGAAAATAATTTAATTGCATTCTGTGATAAATTTTTTTTTGAACAAATACTAGTTATGAATTTGAATAAGATTTGGAAACAACAGTAATACTCTCCCTTCTGGCAAGGGGAAACACTCTTTGATATGGTGCTAGCTTTCAAACTGGATATATATAAAAACTGCAGAATCATTATGTTATGTTTTTTTTTATAGTATTGTATCTATATTTTTAGAGATAAATTTTCAAAAGTTTGTATATATTTTGGGTATCTTTAATATTTTTAGATTGATTCTGAATTTGAAGAAATATTTATGAAAACTATCAACATAATTATTTATTTATTTATTTATTTTTTTAGAAGATGGCTCTCATCATCAGTAACTTTACTGTTCATCTGTAGGAGTGTTTTGTACAGAAATACACATGTAACTTAAGACTAATACGTAATATTATTAAGGTTTCTTTTACTCCATGCTGAATAGTGTTTAAAACCATCACGTGTCAGAGATGACTTGAAAAGGAATTATTCCCATAGGATTTGTGGGGAAGGAGTTTTCCACATTGAAGGGGCAGGCATCCACCATTAGTATATAAAGCATGTTAGAAAAAATATTGCTGGCAGCAGTGGATAGAACACCAGTCCTGAAGTCAGGAGGACCTGAGTTCAAATAGGATCTCAGACACTTCCTAGCTGTGTGACCCTGGGCAAGTCACTTAACCCCTTTTTGCCTCAGCAAAAAGCAAAAAAAAAAAACAAAACAAAACTATAATTCTACTATTCCAGAACTCTCTTGCTGTCAGTAATAATGACCAAGTTAAAAAAAAAAAAAGTAATAATAGCTAATATTTATATAGTGTCTAAATGTACCTAATTCTGTTCTATCTCGTTTTAGACTTTAGAATCCTGGGAGATAGGTATTAGCCTGGTTTTTTTCATATGAGGAATCTGAGGCAAATAGTGTTTATGTCACATGCCCAGGGTCATACAGTTTATATCTGAAACTAGATTTGAACTCTGATCTATCTACTGTGACTCAAAAAAAAAAAAAGTGGTAAGCTGATATTTGACTTCTGGTTGGCTCATAAACCCAATTTTTGTATTTCCTTTTTAAGATTGTATTTGTTCATGCCTGCCATTTTCATTTCTCCACTGATTTTAATGGGAGATCAAAGGAAAGAGAATTGAGGACAACTCAGTGGAATGTAAACTCCTTGATGACAGGGAGTCACATTTTCTTGTGATCATAGTACTGTCAGTGGCTTGAGCAAAGTAGGTGCTTAATTAGAATTGAATTAACAATAACATAGGGACTTGGAATTCTGATTTTTAATTTACAAGTATTAATTACACATAAAACTCCAATCCATTTTCTTACTCATGGTTCCTGTTAATGGTGAGCTTACTCAAGAAGGCTGGTCTTATGACTTGAAGTGTCATGTGATTTAGAACTGAAGCAGCATGACTGTGGTTTGAGTTGTAGTTCTAAATGGAAAGCTTCCAATGTCTTGCTTGTCGTTTCTTCTCTTTTAGTGTCATTTAATTATATCTGCTTTCTCTGCTTAGTTTTTTAATATTTAATTTGACCTTGTTTCAGGGCAGCTTCAAGTAAATCAACATGAATTACCCTAAGAAAAAAATAATATGGCTGCTGTTTTATGGATCTGAATCCAGTTGTACTATCTCTTGTTATTCAGTCCTTAGTCAGCATTCCTTTGATAATTTTCCCTCTAGTTCTTGCCTTATCAGTAGGTTCATAGATACAGAATTGGAAGGCAACTTAGAGGTCATGTAGGCCTATCCTCTCATTTTTCAGATGAGGAAAATGAGGCATAGAGATAAAGTAACTTAATTTTTGACAAGTTAATAAGGGTAAGAGCCAAGCAGAGATTTGACCACAAACACATTCTTGTACTCTGTACCCTGTTGCCTTTTTTGATTCTCCCTTTTCCCTTTCTATGTTCCTGTTGTCTCCATTGTTAGTAATAATTTATAACTGACAAACTTCTTCCTGATAAATTCAGTTTTCATCAAACAGTAACTATATCTTGTCAGGTTGATTTCTATTTTTAGTCTAGGCCATAAGCTCACCTGGACCAGACATTTTACCCTCAAGAGATTCTTTTTCCTCTTTTGGTCTCCTAGGATCTCATAATATTAAGGAAAGGAATATTAAGGGAATTTAGAGAAGACAATGGGGTAGCTAGGTGATGTAGTGGAATGAGCACTGGGCTCTGATCATCTTCCTGAGTTCAAATGTGGTCTTAGATACTTACTGGCTGTATGACCCTGAACAAGTCAGTTTTCTCATCTGTAAAATGAGCTGAGGAGACAGCAAACCACTCCAATATCACTGCCAAGAAGACACAACTGATACTACTGTACCAACAACAAAGAGGAGGCCAAAATAAAAAAATTCACTTTGTAGTGTGCCTGACTGTGCCTATTCCCATGGAGGCTCGTTTTTCCCTCTCAGAGAATCAGATTTAAAGAACTTTAATGACTGATTGGTTGGACCATGCAGGGAGTCTCTGACTTCTAAAGAGTTTCTACAAATCTCTTGTTTATCTTAAACTTTCTAGAAGTGCTTGATCTTGTGGATTGAGAGCTGGTCTTTAAGTTAAGAAGACCTGGGTTCAGGTAGATTCTGAGTTACACTTAAACTTCCCAGAGCAACTTTCTAAGATTATAAATTGTAACTTGGGTACAGGGACAGTCATCACTGGGAGTGCCCTGTACCAGTGAAATCACAGGCATAGACTAAAACCAAAAGAAAAAAAAAATAGTTTTTTTTTTTTTAAATTCAAAAGTGTTTAGATCTGCTTGATCCTAGATTGTCAGTTGTCTTTGTTCTCCTGAGTATAAACCAGTACTAACCCTGACCTCATCTGGCCTTTTTCTCAGGACCCGAACAAGATTGAGGTCCCGGGTGTCAACAGAGTGTCTTATATAATTTTTTCCTTGTGAGATGTTTCACGGGTGTGGTTTTATGAAAGCTGAAGTGAGATGAAAGGAGTGTGGAGCGGCTTCTTATTCTCTGACAACCCTAACTGGACCAGCTTACAACTATGCTTTAAGAAATCTAGTTAAGGAAAACTCATTCTTCCAAAAGAAACCCATTCCACTTTTAAATCACTGTATTTACTAGGAAATTTTTCTTTCTATCCAGCATAAATCTGCATTGCTAAAACTTGAGCATTTCAAGTCATCACTTTCTTTTCTGATGTACTTAACCAGTTTTAGCCTGGCATATACATGCCAAACTGTGTTTATCCCATTGCTCTCATAAAATCAATAGTTTATTTAACATTGAATTCTTGAGAAGACAAGTCTTTGAATTTTTGTGATCCCAATTGTGTGACCCACCACCTGGACAAATCATTTAACCTATATGCCTCAGTTTCCTCAACTATAAAATAGAGATAATAATAGCACCCCACCTCCTGGTGTTATTGTGAGAATTAAATGATATATTTGCATATGATAGGCACATAGTCCCTACCTTTATTGTAGCTGACATCAAGTCCAGTTGATTCTGTGTATTTTATTTCAATTTGTCTCCCTTTCTCCATTTTTGACAACTTATTAGCTTCTTGTATATTTTCTGTGGGTTACTGGAATAGGTTTCTACCTGGTCTTCCTCACACCAGCATTTATTTACTATTCTTCATCATAATTCCTGGAATTTTCCTGAAACTTTTTATTCCATGAGAATATATAATGTCTTCCTGATTAATAATATCCATCCTAGCTAATCTCAAATTTGATTGTCATTATTGAAGCCTCTATCAACAATTCCTTCCATTACTTTTTGCCTTTTCTACTTTATACTTGGATATTCTTCAATTTGGTTTTCTGTTTTAGCCAGCTAATTTTATATTTAGATCTTTCTGCCTTTCTGATTTTTCATTTCCCCATTCTTGACTATTACTTTTCTTTCTTCTCAGCATTTATCAATTTACTTTCCACTTTAATAAAATTGAGCATTTGTAGAGCTCTCATGACTTTGGCTTTGCATTGTTGCTGCTTGCCATGCTTTGCTGTGACACAATTATAATTGAACAGTGTTTTAAGAACAGTGAGTATTGCCCTACTGCAACATTTTATATTTTTCTTTGACCAGTGCATATCTATCATTTCAAAGCCAAAAAAATAGAAGAAAAGTATATTTCAGATGTTGTGCTTTGTAGTGTAGATGGTTTTATTGAATTAGATGGCACATCATTATGTTTATTATTCAGTGACACCATAGCTGCACAAAAAAGAATGCAATATATGTTTACCATATATTGTTCACCATATACCAGCCTAAGCACTCATCTTAGTCTTCTTAACTCAAAGGAAAGCAATGATATAGAAAAAGTAGAACATTGACTATCAGCAGAATTTCTTGATAGAGACTTCAGTCAAAGCAAGTTTCCAACTGGTTCATTTGTTAGCCAAACAAGGAAAGCTATTTACCAAATGGCAAATTAATTAAATTGTGTTTAATTTCAGCAGCCAAAGAAATGTGTCCAGAGAAGAAAAAGTTTTTTTTTTTTTTTTTTTTTAAATGACAAGTAGCCTTTTGGCTCACTTAAAATCACGTGTTTGTGGATTGAATGCTGGTATTTGGCAATTTCTATCCGTGAAGAAAAGATATTTTCAAAGATGAAATACATAGAATCTAATTATAAAAAAGCATTAATAGGTGAAAATTTGCAATTGATTTTAATGATAGAAAAATACTAACATTGAGCCCAATTGGTGAAATGTTAGCTCCCTAAAGAATTCCATTTGTCTTATTAGTAGACCATTATTACTAAAAAAATTATACTCAATTATGAATGTATTTCAAATTTCATTTGTGAAAGTGTGTGTGTGTGTGTGTGTGTGTGTGTGTGTGTGTGTGTGTGTGTGATTTAAGTTCCTAAATAATAGCCTCAATTTTGTCTCTTGGCTTGCAGAGCCTAAAATGCTTGCCTTTACCGAAAAAAAAATTTGTTGACCCCTGATCTGAGCCACTGCCAAAATTGTCATTTCTGCTTCCTCAGCCTATTCTTGATAATTTACCACGGCATATCCTTAAGTTAGATTCTTATCTCTTGCTTGAACTACTGTACCACCTTTCTATTGTACCTGACATGAAGTCCAGTACATAGTAGGCTTTTAATAAAACCTTGTTGACTGAGAGATAATCAGATAGTTTAACCATTTGCTAAGTCTTGTTGATTCTTCCATAAACCTCTTGATTTGTACGTTATTTCCTTCTCTCCACTTACATGCCCTGACCCTTCTTCAGTCCCTTATTCCTACTTGTGGATTATGCAGTAATTTTCTCATTGGTCTTTCTTCTTCAGATTTCTTCTTTAGTCCAACATCCATGTGGCTATCAAATTGATATTTGTAAAGCAGTCTATGTCACTTTGTCTGTTTCAAGAATAAAAATATAAACACTTGTAGGTTTATAAACCCTTTCATAATTTGATTCTACCTGATTGCATATTCCTTTCTTTCACGTACTCTTCATTCTGTTAAACTCATCTTTTTGCTGTTCCCCTGTACTGGGCATTCCATTTCTATGCTTTTATATAATCTGTATTCCATTTCTGGAATATATTTTCTTCACTTTTATCCCTTTGAGTCTCTATTTTCCTTGTGTCCAAATATCACTTCCTAGATGATGGCACTTTCCTGATAACCTCCAGATATAGTGTCCTTTCTCCTTGCCCCTAAATTATATTGTACTTACTTTATGTGTATTTTGAATTTGACTTGTTTTCATACATGTGGTTTTTCTTCCAGTAGAATATGAGTTTCTTGGAGACAAGGAATGTTTCATTTTTCATTTTAGTGCCAAACACATTGCCATGTGGTATTTGATAAATGACTCAAATAATAAATTATAATGCAATTTTTAGCAAGTTATTTCTATAACATCTGCAAAGTTCTCCAAGTTTTTGAGATTGTTTTTATTTTTACTTTTTGGGACCTCACTTATCACATATTAGGGATAAGATCTAGAGCAGGAACAAATTACATCTCATGGAACCCTGGAATTCTATGGACTATTTGTCTATAGTAAGGGGTTCTAAAATTTTGTCATCATGTTAAAAAAAAGTGTGGTGGGTACAGAAGTGTTAGCTTGATCAGAGCCATTTTTCATATAAATAGAATAGGGAATGACTTAGTGCTATGATTTGAGGGGGCACTAAAACGAGTATCTAAATATCTTTCTTCACTGATATTTGATTGTATAGAATCTACAACTGGAAATTTCATTCTTTAGGTTCCTTATCCTTCAGTCTTCTTTCAAAAAGGTACCTGTCTCTTGGGGAGTATTCCTTATTAAATTAAAATGTGTTAGCAATTTGCTAGATTCTTTCCAACTTGACCAGAATGACCCTGGAAACATAAGAACTTTGGGGATCTTAAGAAATGAGTACAGAATTCAGTTATCTTATGGATTTGGGCCAGAGCAGAGTTTTTCCTGAGGCTGAGTGGCTGAAGTTCACAATGGTGCTCTCCCAGAAGCCCAACATTAGTTTTTGTGATCTCTTAATTCTTTTTAGGATCTTCATGGTCTTTCTTCCAGTAGTAGATGGAAATGATAGTGGATTGGGGATCAGGAGAGTTAGATTCTAGTCCCAGGTAGATTGTAGTCCCAGGTAGTTTTAGGAGGGAGGTCACTTAGATACTTGTGGTAAACTCTTTGTATTCCTTTTTCTTGGTCTTAAATTTTCCTCATCTATAAAATGAAGGGGCTGAACTATATGATCCTAAGGGCTAGTTCTCCTAGTCATTGATTTTCTTGATACAAATGTACTGGTGGGAGGGAAGGAAAGAGGGAGGGAGGAAGGAGGGAGGGAGAGAGGGAGGGAGAGAGAGAGAGAGAGAGAGAGAGAGGAGAGGGGAGGGGAAAAGGGGGAGGGGGAGGGGGAAAGGGGAGAGAGATCCTTTCTAACTATCTGACTTTTTTATTCTTTTCAGCACCATTTTTTAATGCTGGGAAAATGACATTAGAACTTGAATGTGCCAGCCTCACTAAGTTTTCTTTAAACTGGTATTATTACCTACTTTTTTTTTGTTCATAATCTTATACTGTTCTCCATAAGATTTTTCAAAGTACATTCTAAACTAGTGTTTTCCTTTGGTTGCTATGTTGTCCATTTGGAAAATAAATGTTGACTAAGGCTCTTTTTTAGGGTCTTTAAGTCTTTATATTATGACCATTGATTTATATTAGTTAAATTTCTAAATGAAATTACTATTATTGGTATCACTATCCTTTCTTCTATTTTTTTTTTTTTTGGTTCAATCATTTATTTGGCCAGATGGGATTTGTTTTAATTGAACTTTCCATTTTTTTATTCTTTGTTATATGTTTACTTTGAACTCTGCTCTAAAAAGTTAGTGTTCTGACTGAACTATACAATATAGAATACCCAGCCTAATATCACATTCAAATTATCCAAAACATTCTTACCATTCCAAGATGGCTGAAATGATCATGGTGGATTAGCTAACCAAACATACTTAGATCTGGTTATCAGATCTACACAATTAAGTTATTTATATACTTAGGTGTTTTGGAGTGTGTATGCTCATTACAAATTCAGGGAGTCATTCATATTGAGTGCTTCTATGACATATCCTTAGAGAAGGTCTATTCACTGAATAACTTGTGAGGCTTTCTGGTTTGCTCGGTATAAACAGACAAGAATACCTATCTCTTTAGATATAAGTAGTATATTCTCTTTTTGTTAACACCATTCTGCTTTCTTTGGGGAATTAAGCTCATTCCTTACTTTTGATATGGCTGCCAATTCAGTAAGAATACCAGACCAAGAACACTAATTTTGATAATATAGTAGAGGCCTTGGCTGAGTAAATTTCAACTGTACCATCTATCTCTCTGTGTAATCTGTTTTTTGTCTGAATATCCCCAGGATCTTTTAAGTAGTAGCTGTTTCATGTGTGGATTGTGTAATACGGTTTTTTATGAGAATAATTTGTACACTCATTGAGGGAATTCTTTATTGAGGGTTTTGGTAGGGAACAGGTAGGGGATCATTTTTAATGATATTGTATAGTGTGTTTTCATTGTCAGTTAACTGAAATTAGTGATTATAAAATTCCATTGTACTAAATATTTATTGACCATAAAAAAGCGTTTAATTCAGTAAAGCCAAATATTGATTCAAAGACCCTCCTCCAACAAGCTTATTATGCAAAATTCCTTTAAAGATACCAGAGATAACTGTTCTGGATGACCCTCTGATCATTAACATCAATACATGTGTGAAATAGGGAGGCTTTTTCAGCAAATATCCTTGTAAAGGAGATCATCCTACCTGAAGATTGAAGAAAGATTCCCATATAGCTGGTGAAATTTTCCAACTGCTTATGTTTGCAAATTGATTACATCCATCTCAGGAATATTAACAGTGCTAGTGTCTACTAGGGATGCAATAGCCTTGTATTTAAAAAACAATTTTTTTTTTAAAACACAAACAGAACAAATACAACAGAACAAAACAAACATTTTCATATAAAAAAAAAGCCCAAAAAGATTATGTAGGAAATTGGATCTTATCCTTTACTGCTTGCTTAATTTTTTTAAAAAGTATATACTTTCAGATTGCTCCTTTCAAAGCTGTACTTTTCTGTGCTTGCTTTTGAACTATCTTCTCAACTCTCCATATTCTTAAAAATGTTTTGATGACTTAGGTTTTTTTTTTTTGTTATTACTGTCACCTTTCTTTTTTTAGGTCTTAATAAAAAACAGAAAAAACTAAACTTGTAACAACAAATAAGCATAAATAAGCCAAATCTATAGTGTTTGTTCTCATTGAGATATAATTTGAAATTGATTTGATTTGTTCTTAAGTCCTTTAAAATTGTTTTTCCTTAGTGTTGTTGTCATTGTGTAAATTGAACTATTTCATATCACCTCATTCTATATCCTTTCCTTCTCCAAATTCTGTGAAAAGATATCTAATAATTTTTTATGGTGCAGTTTACATTTATTTTCCACAGTTTATTCAACCATTACTCAATTGATAGATACCCCTGTAGTTTCCTGTTCATTTTTAAAAATTCTTTTTTGGGATTAGAAAGTTTATTTTGTTTGTGACTGTTCTTTTCTCTGTATCAGCCTCCCTTTTAATTGTACCCTCCCTACCCCTGCCTTTATACTTGACTTTCATGTATAAATCTCTTTTTCATACTAAATCTCTGTTTTACCTTTTTTTTTGTCCAACTGAGGTAAGTATGAAGTTTATTAGATATTTGAACTCCTTACCTCTTTCTCTTACCTGTTTTTCTTATATATTTCTCATTATGAAAAATAGCAAATCCTTTGTCATTCACTCTCCTTTTTTATATGTGTATTTTCTTTTACCTTTCCTTTCTTTCTTCCTTTTAAAACTTTAGAGCAGAATCAGTTGGGTGGGATAGGGAATAAGCATTTATGTAATGTCTATTATGTACCAGATACTGTTTTATAAATATCTCTTTTTATACTTTTATTTTTTTATTTTTATTTTATTTTTAGCTTTTTATTTTTTTGCTTTGGCAATTGCGGTTAAGTGACTTGCCCAGGGTCACACAGCTAGGGAATGTTAAGTGTCTGAGATCACATTTGAACTCAGGTCCTCCTGAGTTCAGGGCTAGTGCTCTATCCACTGCGCCATCTAGCTGCCCTCTTTTTATACTTTTAAAAAAAGTAGTATTACTTTATTTGATCCTCACAACAACTTTTTCATTGTTGTGTTCTTTCTGTTTCTACTTTGACCTCCCTAATAGATCTGGGCAGTTTAAATTTGATTTATTGAAATATGGTGTTCAGGTTTTTTTTCCAAGCAATATTTTTCAGTGTTCTGATGATTCTTAGATTATATCTCCTTGATCTTTTTTCCCAGGTCACTTGTTTTTGTTAGCAGATACTGTATAGATTCCTTTCCTCCTTGTCCTCCCCCCTGCCATATTTTGATTTTGTTTTAATGTATCCTCTTGTTATTTGGCTTTATTAATTTGTGGTTAGTCTATTCTGATTTTCAACTGGTCCATTACTTAAGTAAGTCAACAAATGTTAAGCGTCTACCACGTACTGACACCATAAGAAGTGCTGGGGATACAAAGGTAAAAGACAAAAAAAAAAATCTCCCCCTCCCAATCAAGTATTTTTTAGTAATCTCTCCAGCTCCAGTTCTGTAATTGGGTCTTTGTACCAGGACCACATTCTGACTCCTGCTGTGTTTTTGGGTAGAGTGATGTTCCTCTTTGTTTTCTATTCTGGACACTTGAATGCTTTCATTGATTTCTATCTCCTTGGGTTAGAACACCCTTGAAACTTTGAAGTTTAGAGAGTTGGATCTTTAGGCACCTCCAAGACATCTCAGGATAGAGTGCTAAAGACCTGAGCCTATAATGAGCTTTCCTGTGATCTGAACTTTATTGTCTTCAGAAATGAATCATTCTGCAAGATGAAATTAACATTTCCTCAGCCCTCTTTGGCCTCTTCCACGATCCTTCACTATTTAAGAAGCTACCTGGCAGCTTTCCTGGATTTCATGATCTCCAGAAACTAATCATTCTGCCTGTGAAATCAACTTTGAAACTTATCTCCTCAGGTCATTTTCCATCCTGGCTGCAGGACTTCATCATGCTCTTCATGTCAATTAGCCTCCCTGCTACCTCTTGCTTTAGTTTCTTTTTGTGTTGTTTTCTCCTCTTATGCTTTTCTTTGTATACGCAGTGGTAGCACAGTATCTGACATACAATAGGAACTTAATAAATGTTTATTGACTGACTTAATAGCAGTTTTCCAGTTTGTTTTTCTCAATTTGGGTGCTGGCTTTTCAGGCAGATCCCTTTCCTATTACAGCAGAGCTCTCAACCTTGTGAAGTTCTTGGACAGATGATGTTAATTGTATAGTTTTTGATTGGATTTATTGCTCAGTTATTTAGTCTGGTGTTTTTTGTTTTGTTTTGTTTTGTTTTGTTTTGTTTTGTTGTACTAAGTATGGGTGAATTGAGCTGCTTGACTGTGCGAGCAGCCATCTTTGCTAAATTCAGTAGTCTTACTGTATTCTTTCCTGATGAGAGCACACTTGGTGTGCTATGTTCATTCCCGAGTACTATGTTTTAGGAGTGAAAGTGATAAACTGAGTACACAGAGAAGAGTGATCAGAATTTTGAAGAAGCCATGTCATATGATGGACCAGTTGAAGAAACTGCATTGAACAAAAGGCTTAAGATATGTATTTTGTGTGTGTGGGTGTGTGTGTGGGTGTATGTGTGGGTGTGGATGTTACTAGGGTGTTAGTAGGGTGTAGAGGGAAGGGAAGAAGACATGATTCTTGCTTTCCAAGTTTCTGAGGTTCTATCTTGTGGAACGGAGATTGGACTTATTCTGCTTGCTCCAAAGAAATTAGTAATAGATTTAAGGTTTCTGATAAAGGCCTCATTTCTAAAACATATAAAGAATTTACTCTAATTTATAAGAATTCAAGCCATTATACAATTAATAAATGGTCAAAGGATGTGAGCAGACAATTTTCAGATGAAGAAATTGAAACCACTTCTAATCATATGAAAAGGTGCTCTAAATCACTATTGATCAGAGAAATGCAAATTAAGACAATTCTGAGATACCAGTACACACTTCTCAGATTGGCTAAGATAACAGGAAAAGATAATGATGAATGTTGGAGGGGATGTGGGAAAACTGGGCACTAATATATTGTTGGTAGAATTGTGAACAGACCCAACCATTCTGGAAAGCAATTTGGAACTCTGCTTAAAAAGTTATCAAGCTGTGCATACCCTTTGATCCAGCAATGTTCCTACTGGGCTTATGTCCCAAAGAGGACATAAGGAAGGAAAGAGACACACACATGTGCAAAAATGTTTGTGGCAGCAGCCCTTTTTTTAGTGGCTAGAAACTGGACACTCAATGGATGCCCATCAATTGGAGAATGGCTGAATAAATTATGGTATATGAATGCCATGGAATATTATTGTTCTGTAAGAAACAACCAACAAGATGATTTCAGAAAGGCCTGATGAGACTTATATGAATATCATGATGCTAAGTGAAATGAGCAGAACCAGATCATCATTGTACATGGCAATAACAAGATTATACAATGATCAATTCTGATGGATGTGGCTCTCTTCAACAGTGAGGTGATTTAGACCAATTCTAGTGGTCTTGTGATGTAGAGTCATCTACATTCAGAGAGAGGAATGTGGGAACTGAGTGTGGATCACAACATAGTATTTTTATTCTTTTTGTTGTTGTTTGCTTGCATTTTATTTTCTTTCTCATTTTTTTCCTATTTGATTTGATTTTTCTTTTGCAGCAAGATAATTATATAAATATGTATGCATATAATGGATTTAACATATATTTCTACCATATTTAACATATATTGGATTACTTGCCATCTAGAAGAGGGGATTGGGGAAGAGGAGGGAAAATTTGAACACAAGGTTTTGCAAGGGTTAATGTTGAAAAATTACCCAGGCATATATTTTGAAAATAAAAAGCTTAAAAAAAAGTAGTAAATAGGTAAGGGTATATTATAGAAGCAGATTTAGATGTGACTGGGAAAAAAACACCAAAGAATTAAATCTAGTTGCTAATGGAATACAATTCCCTAGAGGAAGGAGAATTGTTTTTTCCCTCAGGAAAGGTTTATATGTGAAGGCTGGAAGCTTTTTTTCACTTTTATTATAGAAGTGATTCTTGTTCAGAAATGTAGGTGGACTAGAGAGCCTTTGAGTTCCTTTCTAATTTTTAAGAGTCTTTGTTTCTATTATTTCTTAGATATGAAAGGTGGACAGAGAAATGTCAAAGATAGTAAGTTTTCAGACTTGGAAGACTGGCTAAAAAATATCAGATGTCGTGAAGTCAGAAGGACCATTTGATAATCTTTGGAAGAAATTTTCAGTAGAATAGTGGGTAAAGTAATTTGATTGCAGACTATCAAGAAGAGAACATGAATAATGAGAAAATGGAGTTACTGGTTTTCTTCCAAGAAGTTAAGCAATAAAAAATATTGGAGGAAGGGACACATGGGATATGAGACCCTTATAGTTAAAAGTAGCAAAGACAACTTCTCCTTTTGCCTTATTTAAGGATGAGGAGAGCTGGCATAAGTATAGCTAGATAAGTTATTATATTAAGTGCTAGGTGTTGGGAATACAAATACAAAGGGAAAAAAAGACTTTCTCCTCTCAAGGAACTTTATATTCTAATGGGGAATGACAGCACATAAGAGGGAGCTGGAAAGTCCTGAGAAGCAGGAGATAAACCAGAAAAGAAATGAATGGCCTAGATATTTCCTGAAATAATGGTCCTGGGAAGGAACTAATCAGTCAGAGCAGGGAGTTGAGGTGAATTGTCTCCAGTGTAATGAACCTGTGTGTTTGTGGGCAGAGGATGGAGCCATTAGAGAAAGGATCAGAAACAAGTAGATGACTACTCAGAGTTCAGTTCTAGAAGAGATGGGAGAGAACTGGGATCAAGGACAAAGGCAGAGGGAGTAATCACAATATGGATGGTATCTTTTCTGCACCCAAAGGAAAGGAAAAGTATCCATGATGGAGGAGGTCCCAGACTTTCTTTGTTGTTTGAATGTTTTTTGTGAAGTGTAGCCTTAGGTCTCTGCTCTACTGGTAGGGCAAGTTTTGTATTTGTTTTTATCTTTGCCTCCAAATACATGGGGTGCCTTGCCCTTGGGCACTTATTATAGAATTAATGAAAATGATGGAGGTGGTAGAATGAGCTTCTGGGAGAGGGCTAAAGAGGAGAGAAGGAAAAAGTTTGGAATACTCTAGAGACTGAGAAATTGGAAAAAGGTTGAATTAAGCAACTAGTGAAAGCCCAGCTTATCTATCACATTGGGTAAAGTCAGCATGACTTAGTGGCTTTTCCCATTGATACTCAGCAGCCCTAGAACAGGAGCTCTAGTTATCTGGTATGGAGAATTGCAGGTCTGTAGTGGCAGAAAGTCAGGAAAAGATGTCCTGGGAGTATTATTAGCTAATGATACATTTAAGTTTACTGTCCTGTGGGGTCAAGACTTGCTAATAGGGAGGTAAATGACAGCAGAATGGGTAAGATGGAATGGGAGAATAGGCAATGGATAAAGGAATTTGAACTCATAGTAAAGCAAAGGGTAGTTTTAGCATGAATGAGAAAGTGGGATAGATGGAAGGATCAGAGTTCCTCCAATAGAATGAATGTAAGTTTCCTTACATAGACCATTTCTCTTTTGTTTTTGTAAGCCCAGTATTTGACACATGCCTGGCATGTAGTAGATACTTAGGTATGTGATTGCTTGAATTTGTGGTCCTAGTTCTAGATTTTGTAGGTGGTGTACAATTCTGAAAAATAAGGTCTAATGTGAAAAATATCATTACCGTGGTCTAGTGTGCATTAGAGTTGGATAAATGAGGGAATGATTAGAAGTTGCAGTCGAGGAATTAGAGTGAGAGGTCAGGTTATTAGAAAGATTATTAATATTAATATTTGAAGCTCCTGGAGATCATGTCAGGAAATAGGCTATAGAGAAAAATAATGATCCAGGTAGTAATATTATTAAAATAGTTGGGAGGATGATCTTGGTAGATGACTGTAACAAGAATGGGTGGGAGAGGGTGCATATAATATAGATAGAGACTGCATAAATAAGATAATTTCTTAAGTGTTCAAGAATAAAATATGTTGTCATGGCAAAAAATTTATCACTAAGTTTCCAGCCTAATAGTGATGAATGGCTTTATACTTTGGTTAGTCATTGGGCTGTAGATGCTAGCTGGGAACTATCTCATAGCATTCTAGCTTGGTAGAACTTGACCAGAGGTACTTATGTTCTATTGGCCTAGTCTTCAAGAACCAAGAGTTACCTCCATGGTACAATGAGATGGCAGTGGAATTTTTGTGGAGTTAATATGAGTTGTAGAACATTATTAAAAAAACAAACATATTAAGCAATATCCAACAGCTGCATCATTGAAACAAGAAATGGGAACAGCCTGGTTATATAGTGAGGAGAATGGCCAGAGAACTATCCTTGTACCTGTGGAAATCTCAAAGATTTAAAAAAAGACTTCTAATATGGTGAGTAGGTCTTTTATGAAGGGAGGAAGCATAGTGGAAGGAACCTGGGTTTAATTCCTTGTGCTCTGCCACTTACTATGTAGACAAATCATTTAACTTCTTCAATCTCCTTTTCTTCATTGGTAAAATGAGGGGCTTGCATTAGAGGTCTCTAAATTACAATCTCTATTGATTTATAGGAAGACATGGACAATTAACTGTTTCGAATGAGAAGGCACAATTGGGTTGTGATTTGCAGCATTTCCTACAATAGGTATACCTATAGTAGTGATTCACAATTCATTGAAATATTAATAATATTCTTTCTTTAAATGTATATATTTTATTTATCTTCATGTTGCTAGTAAGTGCTGATGTTTTAAAAAAATCTTTACTCTTTCACTGTCTATTAGTTCCTTCACTATTGCTTATAATCAAATAAATCTCCTTTATTCTTAAAAACAAAAACAAAACCTTTATTAGATCCTACTATGTCCACTAGCTAATTTCCTATATCTTTCTTTTTCATTTCACATAAACTCCTGAAAAAGTCTTCTACAATCAATTCTTTCTTCCTTTCCTCTCATTCATTCTCATAAACCTTCAGTAATCTGGCGTCTGACCCCATTGTTCAAATGAAATTGCCACAATTTATTGTGGTCTCTTAATTGTCATATTTAATGCCTTTTCTCAGTCATCATCCTTTTTGACCTCTCTGCAGCATTTGATAACTGTTGATATTCCTTAGTATCAAACTCAAATTAAGTGCCTTCTATATGCCAGGCACTATGCTAAATGCTACGGATTAAAGAAAAAGACAAAAGACAGTTTCTGCCCTCACAGGATTTTATAATCTGGTTAGGGAAGCAACATGCAAACAAATATGTATAACACACGCTATATATTGGATACATAGGAAATAATTAGGAAGGCTTTGTGATTAAATAGGAAGTGAGATTTTACTTGAGACCCAAGGGCAGCCAAGGTGGTCAAATAGTTGGAGTGAAGAAGAGAGAGCAAAATGGCCAGAGAGCGAAGACATGGAGTGTTTTGTTTGTCTAACATAAGAGCTAGGACGTCACTAGTTTGGAGAGTATGGCATAAAAAGGCTGGAAAGGTTGCAAGGCATTAGATCATTAAGGGCTTTGATGCCACATAGAGGTCTTTTGACTCCAAAGGCAGATTTATTTCTACTGGACCATGCTCCTAGACATTCTTTTTACTCTGGGTTTTCATGATTTTCTTTCTGTTCTCATACTTGTGACTGCGCCTTCTTGGTTTCTTTTGTTTGGTTTTCATCCATATCAAATTACTCCTAACTATAACTTTTCCCCTAAAACTGTCTTTTGGGTGATCTGTTTTTTCTCTAAACTCTTAATCTCATCAGCTTCATTTTAATTATTATCTTTATGTAGATGAGTCTCAGATGTACATATTCAGAAGCAGAGCTAAGATTGCTGGGAATAGAACATTGTATGAGCCTTCTGTAACTTCCCTCAGAATCAACATTAGATCAAGCCTCTGAACAGATTTTGGAGTGACAGAAACCACAAACATTTGGAGAGTAATAATTTTCCAGCTTTTGGATGTCTTGGAAGGACGTCATGAAAGGTCTCTCTCAACTAGGTATGTGTTTGGGGTGGCCCAGCACAGGGAGGGAATCTAGCAGGAGGCTCTCAGCCAAAATACAGCAATGTTGCCTATTCTATCCTGGTTCAGAAGGTCAGTGGATCAGCACATCAGCTGTGAGACCTCCAAAGCAACCAACTACAAATGGCAAGTTGTGAGCCCCTAAAATCTAGTATAACAGGTGGGACTTGGCCAGACCCACTCAGTGCAGTGGGAAAGCCTGTAGCACCACTGGTCCCAACACAGTCAGTGAGAAGCCCCAGTTGCCCTGCAGAAAAAGCTCAGGACAGTCCTTAGAAGCAGAGCTCAACCTTTAAAAATGAGCAAAAAAAGCCAAAAAGAGCTCTGACCAAAGAGAGCTACTATTCTGATCAGGGAAGATAACAATACAATCCCAGAAGAGGACAGCAAAAGCAGAATGCCTTCAGGTGAAGCCTCAAAGGGGAATGTGAAATAGTCTCCAGTCCAAAAGGTTTTCTTGGAAGAGTTCAGAAAGGATCTTTTTTTTTTTTTTAAATATTTTTTTTTATTAAAGCTTTTTATTTGCAAAACATATGTATGGGTAGTTCTTAAACATTGACCCTTACAAAGCTTTCTGTTACAATTTTTTCCCCCCTAGTCCCCCCCTTCCCCTACTTGGCAGGAAGTCCACTACATGTTAATTATGTTAAAATACTTGACAAGTCAAATATATGTATACATATTTCCACACTTATCTTGCTGTGCAAGAACAGTCATATCTATATGAACAAAAAATATCTGAAAAAGGAAACCCAATGCAAGTAAACATCGATAGAGAACATGAAAATGTTATGTTGTAGTCCATATCTCATATCCCTCTCTCTGGGTGTATATGGCCTTCTTTACTGAACAATTGGAACTGGTTTGAAACATTTCCTTGTTGAAGAGAGTCATGTCCATCAGAATTGATCATCATATAGTATTGTTGTTGCCATGTATAATGATCTCCTGGTTCTGCTCGTTTCACTCAGCATAAATTCATGCAAGTCTCTCCAGGCTTCT
Organism: Myrmecobius fasciatus; assembly: GCA_023553655.1. NCBI lineage: Eukaryota > Metazoa > Chordata > Mammalia > Dasyuromorphia > Myrmecobiidae > Myrmecobius > Myrmecobius fasciatus. The sequence continues at coordinate 23,575 of JAJPUD010015307.1, forward strand.
CTGAAATCATCCTGCTGGTCGTTTCTTACAGAACAATAATATTCTATAACATTCATATACCACAATTTATTCAGCCATTCTCCAATTGATGGGCATCCATTTAGTTTCCAGTTTCTAGCCACTACAAAAAGGGCTGCCACAAACATTCTTTTTTTTTTTTT
>JAJPUD010015307.1:24135-37831 GCA_023553655.1 Myrmecobius fasciatus
ACACGATGACAGGTAATCTAATACATGCTAAATAGGATAAATTATATGACAAATACAATACAGGTATACATATCTATACAGTTATCTTACTGCATAAGAAACATCAGATCTAGAAAGAGAAGAAGAAAAAACAACCTAAGAAGTAAAACAAAATGCATGGAAACATTCACAGAAAGCGTTAAAATGCTGTGTTGTGGTTCACACTCAGTTCCCACAGGCCTCTCTCTGGATGTATATGACTATTTTCATCGCTGAACAATAGGAACTGGTTTGAATCACATCATTGTTGAAGAGAACCATGTCCATCAAAATTGATCATCATATAGTCTTGTTGCTGTGTATAATGTTCTCCTGGTTCTGCTGATTTCACTCAGCATCAGTTCATGCAAGTCTCTCCAGGCCTCTCTGAAATTCTCCTGTTGGTCGTTTCTTACAGAACAATAATATTCCATGACATTCATATACCATAATTTATTCAGCCATTTTCCAATTGATGGGCATCCTTTCAATTTCCAGTTTCTTGCCACTACAAAAAGGGCTGCCACAAACATTTTTGCACATGTGGGTCCCTTTCCTTCCTTTAAGATCTCTTTGTGATATAAGCCCAATAGAAACACTGCTGGGTCAGATGGTATGCACAGTTTGATAGCTTTTTGAGCATAGTTCGAAATTGCTCTCCAGAATGGTTGGATCCATTCACAGTTCCACCAACAATGTATCAGTGTCCCAGTTTTCCCACATCCCCTCCAACATTGGTCATTATTTTTTCCTGACATTTTTAGCCAATCTGACAGGTGTGTAGTGGTACCTCAGAGTTGTCTTAATTTGCATTTCTCTCTTGAATAGTGATTTGGAGCACCTTTTCATATGACTAGAAATGGTTTTAATTTCATCAGCTGAAAATTGTCTGTTCATATCCTTTGACCATTTATCGATTGGAGAATGGCTTAAATTCTTATAAATGTGAGACAATTCTCTATATATTTTAGAAATGAGGCCTTTATCAGAATCCTTAAATATAAAGATGATTTCCCAATTTATTGCCTCCCCTCCTAATCTTGTCTGCATTAGTTTTGTTTGTACAAGAACTTTTTAATTTAATATAGTCAAAATTATGTATCTGGTGTTCAATTAAGAGTTCTAATTCTTCTTTGGACATAAATTTATTCCATCTCCACAGGTCTGAGAGGTAAACTATCCTATGTTCCTCTAATTTGCTTATAATATCACTCTTTATATCTAAATCATGAACCCATTTAGATCTTATCTTGGTATGTGGTATTAGGTGTCGGTCAAGTCCTAATTTCTTCCACACTAGTTTCCAATTTTTCCAGCAGTTTTTGTTGAATAGTGAGTACTTATCCCAGAAGCTAGGGTCTTTGGGTTTATCAAACACTAAATTGCTATAGTTATTGCCTAGTTTGTCCTGTGATCCTATCCTATGCCATTGATCAACTACTCTATTTTTCAGCCAGTACCAAATGGTTTTGATGATTGCTGCTTTATAATATAGTTTTAGATCTAGTACAGCAAGGCCACCTTTATCAGCCTTTTTTTTTCATCAATTTCCTTGACATTCTTGACCTTTTGTTCTTCCAAAGGAACTTTGCTACTATTTTTCCTAGATCTGTAAAATAATTTCTTGGGAGTTTGATTGGTATAGCACTAAATAAGTAGATTAGTTTGGGTAGTATTGTCATTTTTATTATATTCACTTACCCTACCCATGAGAACTTACTGTTTTTCCAGTTGACTAGGTCTCACTTTATTTGTGTGGAAAGTGTTTTGTAATTGAGTTCATATAGTTCCTGACTTTTCCTCGGTAGATAGATTCCCAAATATTTTATACTGCCAACCATTATTTTGAATGGAATTTTTTTTTGGTATCTCTTGCTGCTTAATTTTGTTGGTAATATATAAAAATGCTAATGATTTATGTGGATTTATTTTGTATCCTGCAACTCTGCTAAAGTTGTGAATTGTTTCTAGTAGTTTTTTAGTTGAGTCTCTAGGGTTCTCCAAGTATACCATCATGTCATCTGCAGAGTGATAATTTGGTTTCCTCATTACCTACTCTAATTCCTTTTATCTCTTTTTCTTCTCTTACTGCCAAAGCTAACATTTCTAATACAATGTTAAATAGTAATGGTGACAGTGGACAGCCTTGTTTCACTCCTGATCTTATTGGGAATGGTTCTAGTTTGTCTCCCATTACATATGATGCTTGCTGATGGTTTTAAGTAGATGCTACTAATTATTTTAAGGAAAAGCCCATTTATTTCCTATATTCTCTAGTGTTTTTAATAGGAATGGGTGTTGGATTTTATCAAATGCTTTTTCTGCATCTATTGAGATAATCATATGATTTTTGCTAGTTTGGTTGTTAATATAATTGATTATGCTGATAGTTTTCCTAATATTGAACCAGCCCTGCATTCCTGGTATAAATCCTACGTGGTCATAGTGTACTATCCTGGGGATGACTTTCTGTAATCTCATTGGTAATATCTTATTTAAAATTTTTGCATCAATATTCATTAGGGAAATTGGTCTATAGTTTTCTTTCTCAGTTTTCACCCTACCTGGTTTAGCTATCAGCACCGTATCTGTATCATAGAAGGAATTTGGTAGTATACCTTCTTTCCCTATTTTTTCAAATAGTTTATATAGTATTGGAATTAATTGTTCTTTGAATGTTTGGTAGAATTCACATGTAAATCCATCTGGCCCTGGAGATTTTTTCTTAGGGAGTTGATTAATAGCTTGTTCTATTTCTTTTTTCTAAAATGGAGCTATTTAAATAATTTATTTCCTCTTTTGTTAACCGGAGCAATCTATATTTTTTTAGATATTCCTCCATTTCATTTAGATTATCAAATTTACTGGCATAAAGTTGAGCAAAGTAACTCCTAATTATTCTAATTTCCCCTTCATTGGAGGAAAGTTCTTCCTTATCATTTTTGTGACTAACAATTTGATTTTCCTCTTTCCTTTTTTCTAATCAAATTAACTAAAGACTCATCTATTTTGTTGTTTTTTTCATAAAACCAACTCTTAGATTTATTTATTAATTCAATAGTTTTCTTATTTTCAATTTTATTGATCTCCCCTTTTATTTTTAGAATTTCCAAATTTTAGAATTTGGTATTTAATTGAAGGTTTTTAATTTGTTCTTTTTCTAGTTTTTTTTTTTTTTAATAGTAAGCCCAATTCATTGATCTTCATTGATCTTCTCTTTCTCTATTTTATGCAAGTAAGCATCTAGAGATATGAAATTGCTTTGGCCATATCCCACAAAATTTGGTATGTTGTCTCATTATTGCCATTCTCCTGGATGAAATTTTTGATTATGTCTATGATTTGCCGTTTCAACCATTCATTCTTTAGGAATAGATTTATTTAATTTCCAATTAACTTTTGGTCTATTTCCTCCTGGCCTTATATTGCATGATTTGAAAAAAGATGCATTTACTATTTCTGCCTTCCTGCATTTGATTTTGAGGTTTTTTTGCCCTAACACGTCAATTTTTGTTTAAGTTCCATGAACCGCAGAGAAAAAAGTAAACTCCCTACTGTCTCCATTCAGTTTTCTCCAAAGATGTATCATACCTAACCTTACAACAATTTGTTTACCTCCCCCAATTTCTTTCTTATTTATTTTGTGGTTTGATTTATCTAATTCTGAGAGAGCAAGGTTGAGATCCCCCACTAGTATAGTTTTGCTGTCTATTTCTTCTTGCATCTCTCTTAATTTCTCCTCTAGGAATTTGGATGCTATACCATTTGGTGCATATATATTTAGAATTGATATTGCTACATTATCTATGGTACCCTTTATTAAAATATAGTTTCCTTCCTTATCTCTTTTGATTAGATCTATCTTTGCTTTTACTTGATCTGAGATCAGGATTGCTACCCCTGCTTTTTTTTTTTGTTTACCCAAAGCATAATAGGTTCTGCTCCAGCTTTTTACCTTCACTCTATTTCTATGCTTTAGATGTGTTTCTTGTAGATAACATATTGTAGGATCTGGCTTTTAATCCAGTCTGCTGTCCACTTCCACTTTATGGGAGAGTTCATCCCATTCACATTCACAGTTAAAATAACTAATTCTGTATTTCCTGCCATCTTATTTGCCCAAGTTATGTTTTTCTCTTTCCTTTCCCTTTTCTCCCTTCCCCCCTCCTCAGTAATTTCGTTTTGATGACCACCTCCCCCAAACAATCCTCCCCTAGAGCCCCTCCCCCTTTTTTACCCCTTTCTCCTGATTCTTCTATTTTCCCTTCCATTAGTCTATCCTCTTCTTTTCCTCCTTTCCCTCCCACTTCCCTATAAGGAAGGACAAGTTTCTCTGAAACCAAATGTGTCTGATATATTCTTTTAGAGCCCAATCTGATGAGAGTAAGATTTACACAATGCTCATCTCCCTCCCTTCTTTCCCTCAATTATATTAGGTTTTCTTTGCCTGAAGAGCATAGGAAAATAAATGGGAACCCTCCCCCCCAACAACAACTGTTTTTTAAAGGTTAAAATATTTACATTTCTCTATGGGAAGATGACACTTGAAATCTTTGTCAGGGCAATTAGAAGTATAATGATTTAGAGGGTGTAAACATAAGTTGACTTTAATGTGATGATATAAAAAATAAATTAGGGGTGTAATAAGGATTGGACTGAGAGAAGAGGAAAGAGGAAGTAAAACATTGTAAATTAGTTACTTGAAGAGACATAAAAGATCTATTACAGTTCAGAGAAAGAAAGGATGAACATTGTTTGAACCTTAATTTGTCAGATTTGGCTCCAAGAAGGAATAATACACCTATTTTGTTTGGTATGGAAATTTGTCTCATTCTCTAGGTTAGTAGGAGGGGAAAAGGGGAGATTAATAGAAGGGAGGACAGAAGTAGAAGGGGAGAGGAATGAGAAAGGGGGGGCTGAAAACACAGATTGAGGGAAGTGGTATTCAGAAACAAAACACTGGTGAGGAGGGAAAAGGTGAAATAAGAGAGAAAAGTGTAATTTGGAAGAAATAGGATGGTGGGAAATACCGAGTTAGTAATCTTAACTGTGAATGTGAATGGGATGAATTCTCCCATAAAAGGGAAGTGGATAGCAGAGTGTATTAAAATCCAGAATTCCACAATATGTTGTTTACAAACTACAAATTACAAAATGTTTACATTTGAAGCAGAGATATACAGAGTAAAGGTAAAAGCTGCAGCAAGATTTATCATGCTTCATCTGAAATTAAAAAAAAAAAAAAAAGGGCAGGGATTGCAATTCTGATCCCAGATTATGTAAAAGCAAAAATAGATCTATTTAAAACAGATTTATATATCCAGACCTAGTCTCTACCTCTGTTCCTGTGGGTTTTGGAGTAAATGTTCTGTAGGAATCTCAGACTCCCCATGTCCAAAGTAACTCATCTTTTCCTCCTGAGCTCTCCCTCTTCTCCCAGTTTCACCATCTCTGTATATTCCTTGATTCTTTTATATAGATTACCTCACAATATCAATTATTGTGGTTTTTTTCTCTATTATTGGAAAAGAAAGTGCCAGGTCACTCCAATATCATATCTCATATGATTCTCATATCTGACTGATTCAACTTAACAGCAGGAGCAGCAACAATAAAATTTCTCTATAATATCTTTAGTGTATATATTCCCTTCTCTCAGCTCACACAGCTAAATCTGCTTCTTTTCCCTTCTTCATATCTTATTTGTATTACTGGAGTAGCCTTCTAATTGTTCTCCCTATGTAGAATTTTTTTGTTTTTCCCCATCCCAATATGTCTTCCATTCAGCTGCCAAATTAATATTTGTAAGGCATGACCATGACTTCCCTGCTTAATAAATTCTAGTAAATCCCTGTTATCTTGAGGATCAAATGTAAAGTCCTCTTTTTGATATTTAAAGCTCTTTACAACCTGGACCCTTCCTTTCTTTTTAGTCTAATTACATTTGATCCCCTCCCCCTTTGCTGTATAATCCAGTCATATTGATGGACTGTTCTTTTCATGCACTATTCCATTTTCTGTTTCACTGCCTTTATACTGTCCACCATCATGCCTAGAAAGCTCTTTTTTCTAACCCTTGACTCTTAGAAATCTTGACTTCCTTTGAGATTTCTTCTAGTAGTCTTTTCCAGATCTTTCTCTCCTTTTTCCCTTTTCTTCCCACCCCCACCATCCTGTCTCAAGGTTTCCTGGTTTTGTATGTTTTGATGGTGCCTCCTTTATTAGAAAGCGTGCTCCTTGAAGGCAGGGATTGTTTTTCTTTTCTTTTCTTTGTCTCTTCTGCACTTAGCACTGTGTCTGCCAAATGCTTGTTTATTGTTTGATTTAAAAACCTGGGACAAAATCTTTTGGCTTTATTTGATCTTAAAATTAGAGCAAATGGTAGCCTTCTCTTGATGTATTAAATACCTTAAATATGCCCTAAGATACAAGAGGGATGATGGTAACATTGTGACTTCATAGGAAGAATTACCATCTTATCAAATGAAATGTTTGTAAAATGCTTAACACAGTGCCTGGCACAATTGGTACTATGTCACGTTCTAATAGCATTCTTTAACTGTTTCTTTTATCAACTTTGCTTCCTTGATTTTATAGCTGTAATGCAAGTATTAGGAGAAAAAAAGTAAATTTGGATTAAGAGCTACCATGATATAGTGGAAAGAGCAGAGCATTTTGAGTCAAAAGAACTGGACTCTGCCACATACTTTACTACCTATGTGATCTTGTACATGTTATAATCTCTTCTTTGGGCTTCAGACTCTTATTCTATAAAATGAGATGTCAAGCTGATGATCTATGAATTTTATTCAAGTTCTAAATTTGTGAAGTGATTTTTAAAAAAAATCATCTTGACAAACATGAACACACATGAACATGGAAGAGGGCAGCTAAATGGCACAGAGGACAGGGCACTGAACTTGAGGAAGACCTGAATTAATAGCTTTCCTCAGACACTTACTAAATATGTGACCCCAGGACAAATCACTTTACTCTCGTCTGCTCAAGTTTCTTCATCAGTAAAATGGGTATAATAGCACCTATCTCATTGGATGATTGTGAGGATCAAATGAGATAATTTTTATAAATCACTTTGTAAATTTAGCATAATAAAAATGCTAGCTGTTATTATTAGCTATTATTTTCATATATACAGAATAGAAAAAATTTATGAATCTATATGTAGAATTTCTATTTTAAAGTACATATTTAATTTTAAAATATGTATTAATATGACATTGTAGTGCTAATATTTGACCTGTTTTCTTCTGTACATTTAAAAAATATTTCATTGATAGTTTTTCCACAACTTAACCTCCCTTTTAACACATAGAGTCTAGCAGAACAAATTCACATAGAGGACAAATCTGAAAATTGCATCTCATTTCTATACCTAAGGTCCGTCATCTCTTCCAGGAGATGAGAAATGTTTCATCATTAGTCCCTGATGAGGTGATTTGTCATTGTTTTGATCAGAGTTCTTTGAAAATCACTTCCTTTTACTGAGAGAATGGGACACAGAATTAGATGACTGGAGTTCAAATGGAAGAAGCACCACTTATTACTTATGTGAACTTTGACTCTATGGGCTTCAGTTTCCTCATTTCCAAAAAAAAAAAAATGATATAAATAATACACATCTGCATGATAACTCACAAAATTGTTATAAAGAGTAAATAAGATTTACCAAAAAAAAAAAGAATGAAAATTCTTTCCTTTATAATCTGTTATTGTCACATATAAATAACTGTTCTAGTTCTGTTCACTGTGCTGTTTTAGTTCAAACAAGTTTTTCTAAGTTTCTTTGAATCTATTCCATTTATTTTCTTATGGTGCAGTCATATTACATTATATCCAGATGCCACAATTTGTTTATTCATTCCCCAACTAATGGGGACTTTTCTACATTAATTTTTTGTACATTAATTTAATTTACCTACCATTGGTATCCAGTCATAATGAAGTCTTTTATAAATACTTATATACACAGACAGTGTGAAGTGGTAGAGAGGATACTAGACATAAGAATAAGGAAAACCTTAGTACAAACTGTATTTCAGGACTTTAGGCCTATTGATCTGTTCTGACTCATGCCATGTAACCCATGGAAACTTACTTAGTTTCTGTGGCCCAGACCTATGAACTTTTGAGGTCCTTTTATATTTTTAGTTCTAAGATCGTGTGATCATTTCTCCTAAATTAAGTTTGAAGTTGTGGATTATTAATTTATGTAGGATTTTGGTAATGCTGCTGCCATTGATCTCAATTTGGTCATATTATTTGTATTGATACATCAACACAAATAATTTTTATTACTACTACTTTTGGATATATCTTAGATTTCATTAGGGAATGGTAGTTACTGGGCAAGATGTGGCTAATAGATCTTTGAATTATGGCCTTGATCCTGCAGAATATAGGCCTTTCTAAAAGATTCCCCACTTTATTTTAAAATTTATAAATTTTAAATTTTAAAATTTACTTTAGGGGCAGCTAGGTGGCGCAATGGATAGAGCACCAGCCCTGGAGTCAGGAGGACCTGAGTTCAAATGTGGTCTCAGACACTTAATATTCCCCAGCTCTGTGACTCTGGGCAAGTAACTTAACCCCAATTGCCAAAGCAAAAAAAAAAAAAAATACATTAAAAAATACTTGTGAACCTTGAATTTTAGCGTTTAAAAAATTGTTTAGAGGATTATTAAATCAGAAGTAGTAGGTAATCTTTGGAAGAAATGTTTTTGTGTGTGTTCTTACCACACAAATTCATATAGTTGCAAAAAAGGAAGGAAGTGGTGTTGAGAAATGTGAAAATAGGAAGAAGTAAACTCAGAATTTTAGAGTTGGAAAAAGGACACTAGAAATACCTTGGCCCAATTATGTGGTTTGCTTATTATAATCATGCATATTTGTTTATTACTTTTATAATTTTATACATAATTGTATAAATTTGTTTATTATAATTTATTTTTTCAGGAGTTTAATTCTATATTATATAAAATATTGTGGGGAGAGTATCTTAAATGCTTTTGCAAATGTTTATTTTATCATGTAATTTTTAAAAAATTCTTATTTTGTAATTGATGCTATCACTTATATTAATTTTATATGTAATAAAATATAATTTGAACTAAATCTTTTGGAGGAAATTCTTTAAATATTACATAATTTTGTAAAATGTACAGATTATATAATCCAAAATGTTTCTTTTTAGGCATATGGATCAGGCTGTGACATTGTTATATTGGCCAATGACTTTGAATGTGTGCAGATCATCCCTGGTGCTAAACATGGAAATATTCAAGTCAGCTGTGTGGAGTGCTCTAACCAGCATGGAAGAGTAAGGAATTTAATAACTGTTAAAAAAAAAAAGCATAAACAAAAACTAAAAACAATGCCTAACAACTTTAGTAAATTGTAAAAGATAATCTACTGCTGAACATATTGCAGAAACTACAAAAGAATTAAAACTATCTTACTATCTTGTGGGTGGAGATAAACTATTAAGTGCTGCTGCTTAGTTGATATAGTAATATAGAAAGAAATTCAGAGCACTTCTGGCAGTTTCTTACTGGATGGAACTTATAATCATCCCATCTTTTTTTTTTTTTTTCCATATCATCATAGCCTCTTTCACATCTAAAATATATCCTTGTTTCTGTCTTGCTCTTCCGTGTTTCTTCCCCTTCTTGAACTTCTCCCTTGTCCACCAAAAAAATCCTCAACCAAAAACTCAAACATAAATACCACACAGATCCAAGCAACCCAGCCAAAGTTCAGTTTCAAAACCTCTGAAGAATTGCTAACATTTAAAAACATCACGTAATTAATTAAGAATATTTTATAATGTATATAAAAAGAAAGTACTATTCTAGAATAGATAAACATCCTTTTTTGTATCTTGGATCAAATTTGATTTTTGTAAATTCATTATGTGTTAAATGATGTTTTTATGGTAAAAAACTTCTGAGGCAGATAAGATTACGTTTTAATGAAATTGAAAAATAACATTGGGTGGCTCTTCTAGATCACTAAAATAGGATTTCTACCTGCAGTAATAATGTTTAAATAATCATTTTTAAGAAACTGCTTATTATCATATCTTAAAATTTTATTAAATTCTGAGTCTATTGAAATAATTGTGATTGATCAACCTCTCAAAAACCTGGAAATGCTTAATGAGAAATTGTGTATTCTTAAGTCAAAATCTACCAACTGGAAAGTGGTAAAAGTTGAAGATACAGTTAAGACTGTAGCATATGACTACAATTATTCTTCAATTTTCTTTGATGATTACTGTTCTTTTGATCTAGCTTGTCCTCTATATATTTCTATCATCCTGTTGCAGGAAAATATGAAAGGTTTCAAATTTGTTCATTCATGTTCTACTTTTGCACCTAAGTCAGGTTGTCTTAAATACTCCTAGAAAAAGCAGTTCATTTTATGACATTCAACAAAGGAATTTCAGTAGATTCTTTATGGACCCATGTATCTAAAGTGATACCAATACTGACAAATAACTTGGCAATACAGTTTTTTAAAATACAGAGTTGCCTTAATTAAAATACACTAACATACCTTCCAAACTTACTAAAAAAAAAAAAAAAAAACCCTAAAAATCCAGGTAAAATTGTAAAATTTGAACAATCCCTCCTCCCCCCCTTTTTTTTTTTTGGCATTTCACTCTCAATGAGAACTACTCATATTTTTCCACTCCAACAAAAGAAAACAGCTTCTCAGTGTAAGTTCTATCTTTATTAATTGACTACTGGTACTTTGAAACTCATCCACATTCAAGTATTATTTAAACAACCTTTACATTTTAAATGCAAATTTTCTGTGGAATAAATCCTAACTCAGAAACTTAATAGCTTATGATTCCTGGGCAAGTCTCTTATAAGCTTAGTTTCCTCATCTGTAAAATGTGGGGCAGGACTTGGTGTCCTGCTAAATGGCCTTTCTTAACTAAATTTATTCTTCAACGAAGGGAAGCTCCTTTTTCTACATTAAAATGCTTTCATATTTCATGAAGCTAGAGAAGAATTTTTTTTTTCTTTCTTTAAGGGAGCTTAAATTACACTGGGTCTTTTCAGCCGGCCCTGACTGTATACCTGACTTCTAGCTACTTTTCTTCTCTGCGAATAAACCAAAAGTTGTCATTCTGGGAACTGCTGTTTATAGAACAACTTGACTCTTCTTTATGTACTCTTTTTACTTCATCCTTATCCCCATCTTTCCTTTGTCTCCTTCCTCTCTGTTTATTCAGACTCCCAGATAAATATTTTTTATTTTTGTTGTACCTTTGGTGTGCCTTATTTAGTGAGCAGTTGATGATTTATGTAATATCCTAGAATATCCATAATTATGCTTCCTATGTTTTAGTGATTTTTTTTCAAAGTATATTGTAAATACAGCTTTAAGAAAAATATTACTGTATTTAGGATTCTCATAAGCCAGAAGAATAATTCTCTTTGAATAAGTCAGTTATGAATTCAGGATGGAAAATCCTATTTATTCCTATTATGGAAGGAATTTTTGGGTGTTATAAGAAGTAGTTCAGAAAAATATTTTTGGGCAGTCATAATTTTGTAATTACATAGTTAGTTTATATGTTTATCTAAGAAGATATTTTGATTTTTTTATAACTAAATACTAACATTTTATTCTTTTTCAGATTGCAGCTTCATATGGAAATGCTGTTTGCATTTTTGAACCTTTGGGTATCAATTCTCACAAGAGAAATTGTGTAAGTAATTAATGCAGCACAAGTCCTTGGTGTTTTAGCTATCTGAACTTCAGTCAAATTCCTAGAAAAGTTGCTTGATTCTTGATAATGTCTTACAAACAACCAAATTAAGAGGTTTTTAGTTTCAAGAAGTGGAAGAAGTTATAATGGTGTACATAGGAAATAATAAGTCTTCCAGTACCATCATGTGGAAAGGGAATTAGTTGTCTTTGTAGTTCTGGAGGGCAGAATGATCACTAGGAGACAGATTTTGGCTTATTATAAAGTAATAATTAAAATTTAATGTATAATAATTAGAACCATCTCATTGGTTCTTGTGAATTAGTGAAGTGTTCAAAAAGAAGCTGTAGACCTACTACCCAAGTTCTAGATAAGTTGTGACCTTTATCAGTGTAGGAACTATTCCCAAAAATGAAATATTAGTTTCTTGACATAAAATATGTTAAGGTTATAATTCTAGTTTTTCCCTATTTTTGTGTCATTTTGAACAGTTTCATTCAGTTTCTTCTATTCTCAAGTTTTAGAGAGTTTGAGTTTCAGCTCTCAGTAGGTCATGCAATTAATAAATTTAGCAGGTAATTGGAGGTGTCTAATTATTAGAGTTCATTAGAAAGCTGTGGTCTGGATATATAGATTTGGAAGTTAGTTTTGTAGAGCTCCAGATGAACCTGTGAAAATGAATGTGATCTAGGAATGAAGCTTGTTAAGAATGGATAGTGGATGTAATGGTACACACATTGTTAGATGCAGATGTTTCATTGGTTGTTTTTGATAACCTTTTCTGTATTATAAGGGAATATTAGAATGTTATTTTTGGAAATGGTGACAGTTCTTTTTTTTTAAATAAAAGGTATTAAAGTAACTTATTTTTAAAAAGAATGAAGGCCAACCAAAACCCACTATGTGATAATTTTTTTCTTCTTTCATTATTATTCCCCATTTCCAGCTTTAAAAATGAAAATATCAAAGAGATAATGAACAGATTGTTCAAGTAAATATATTACAGTATTAATGCTTATTATATATTACTCTTGTGATTTTTTTTTTTTGTTAAGTACAATTTCCATTTAGGTCTTGGATCTGGAGGCTTATATTCATTTCCATTGTATCAGATATATATCAAGTGAAACAAAGATTCAAAATATTATTTAAAAGTGGACAATCTTCCTATCATGTAATATTTTAAATTTAATTATTATTTTATAGAATAATAATGAAATGTAAAATATTAAACATTTCTGTTTATGAGACTTCATAAGGAAATTTTATAAAATAGTCTTTGATTTCTGTTCTAATTTTCCTGTATTTTATTCTCAAGGGGAAAAATGTGCTAATGCAGTGACAGTTATTTTATTTGCTTGTTTTTTTAGGATTTACATAATTTTTTTTTTATATTCTAGCAAATCAAGTGTCAGTGGCTTAAAACTGGACAGTTTTTTCTGAGTTCTGTGACTTACAACTTAGCATGGGATCCCCAAGGTAATTAGAAATAAGGAAATATCAATAGTTTGCTTCATTTGTAGTCACATGTTGCTTTAAATGTTTGATTATTTGGTTGAAATTAATAGTTACTGATGTGAATAATGAATATTAACAACAGAATCTAGGTTTTCTTTGGGGGGGGTATTGAACAAATAATTGTGCTTCCCAATACTGCATTTTTTTTTATATAATTGTTTATAATGGGTGCTAGTCATTATAAAATGTCTTTCAGAAAAGAATGGGAAAAAATTAATTCTTTTTTTAGTTTTTTTTTCCTGGTAGTATTTTATTTTTCCAATTACTTGTAAAGATCATTTGTAACATTCCTTTTTGTAAGATTTTGAGTTTCAAACCTTTTCTCCCTCCTTCTCTTACCTTCCTCCAGACAGTAAGCAATTTGATATAGGTGTGTGTGTGTGTGTGTGTGTGTGTGTGTGTGTGTGTGTGTGTGTG
>JAJPUD010015308.1:0-23728 GCA_023553655.1 Myrmecobius fasciatus
TAAAAATATTTTCATATATCCTTAGGGTTTTTTTTGTTTGTTTAGTACCAATCCCTCCTTAATTTATCCTCCAATTCCCTCTTTCCCTTTCTCCCCTTTCTCTACTTTCCTGTTATATGAAATGTATTTCTGTAATCAGTTCATGTGTGTGTATGTGTGTGTTTATTTTATTATGTTTAATTTGTATACTTATCTTATATACTTATATATCTGGGGTCATAAAATTTTCTCAGCTGAAAAGGGATTGCTAGTGGAAAAAGTTTAAGAATCGATGCTCTAGTTCATTCTCCACTTTACTGTCAAAATGATCTTTCTAAAATTCAGGTCCAATCAAATATTATCCTCCTACTGATAGGAACCATTTGTTTCAACAACAACAAAGGCAGCTGAAGCAAAGATTGTCTAACACTTAAAAGCTTGGCCAGACATTGAAGAAGCCAAAGTCATATACTGCAACCCAAACCATTGCCAGCCAAACTGATCTTTGCCATTGAATTTAGGTGTCTCTGAAAGAGAGGATGAGGCTGATGACTTTGTGTAACTCTGCCTCACTTAAATCCTGTTCACATGCAAGTCAAGATATTACCTTGTGAAGTCATTGATCCTCTTTGAGAATAAAGGATGAACAACAACAACTCAATAACCAACTACTCAATAAACTCCAGTATCCCCTTTACCTCCAGGATCAAATATAAAATCTTGTTTGACTTTCAAAGTCCCTTCCTACCTTTTACATTGGCTGCCTGCTAAGCCTGGAACTCTATCCTTCCTCATCTTCACCTCCTGGCTTCCTTCAAATTTATCTTAAATCTCACTTTCTGCAAGAAGCCTTTCCCAATCCTTCTTGATTTTTGAGTCACCCCTCCTGTATATCTTTTCTCTGTACACAGTTATTTGCAGGCTATCTTCCCGATTTGACTGGGAGTTTGAGCATTTTGTTTTTTGTTTTTTTTGGTTTTGTTTTGTTTTGTTTTGTTTTGTTTTGTTTTGTTTTGTTTTGTTTGTTTTGAAATCTTTCTTTGTATTTTCAGAGCTTAATAAGTACCAGGCACAGAATAGGTGCTTAGTAAATACTAGCTAACTAGCTGATTCATACAAATATATTAAATGTCTTATTATAATCCATTTAGCACTGCATCTCTAACAGTTTTACCAAGGGATATTTTGTGAAAGAACATGACTGACCTTGTTGAGATGTTCAACCTCAAAGTTTAGGAGAATATACCAAAACATATTATATTTCCCTAATAATTCATTAAGAACCTGTAGTACATGACATTACTTTATCTAAAAGCTTTTTTGAAGCTCTGCCTCTCATAAAAACAATGACATTGTGCTTTCTCTTGGTATTCTGTGTTATCAAGACTACAGCTAGGTCTTAGAAAACACCAGTAAGGTGGCCAGAAATGTTATTCTTATTCTATCCATTGCCAATCTATGGTTGCTGGGCTGCTGTAGATTTTTCCTAGGGGAATTATTCTGATCAATTAATCATTAATCAACTTTTATTAAATACCTATAGTGTGATCACTCAGTGGTGATCCAAAGGCAAAAGTGAGTTTCTGTCTTCAAAGTTTACATTACATTAAAGGGATA
Organism: Myrmecobius fasciatus; assembly: GCA_023553655.1. Classification (NCBI taxonomy): domain Eukaryota; kingdom Metazoa; phylum Chordata; class Mammalia; order Dasyuromorphia; family Myrmecobiidae; genus Myrmecobius; species Myrmecobius fasciatus. Next base: position 1,597 of record JAJPUD010015308.1, read on the forward strand.
AAAAATATTCCCAGATAAGTAAATGCAAAATACATACAAAATAATATATAGCAACTTGTGGAGAGTGAGCCAAGGCCTCTAGAAAGACAGGGCTCTTGAGATGAGTTTTGGAGTGATACAGAGGTTCTAGGAAAGTGAAGGTGAGGCAAGAAAACATTTCAGGCATTTGGAAAAACACAGAGTTGGAAAGTGGAATGTGATATGAGGAATGACAAGGAAGCACCTGGCTATTCCTACCCTCAGGGCAATCATTCTTTCATCCAGGTGGGACACTACTTCAGGTTGCTATTAAATGTCCTAAGAGATTGAACTAGAGAACTCATTTTTTTCCTAACAAGTTTGCACTACCTTCCTTGGAAGAGAACATTGATTTGATCAGTTTACTATTCACTATTCACTTTTTTGACCAATATAAGACTTATTTGATGTCTTTGGTGATAAAGTGTGGAGCTCAGCAGGCTCAGAGTTCATTTTGCTTGCTAAATTTGGGACTAGATTTATTTGTCTCTTCACGACAGTAGAAATGGTTGTGTTTTCTTTAAAGTTAACTACTCTGCCCAACTTGGTAATCAATTTATTTTTATTTTAGGCTCAACTTTTTTGGTGTTAAAATCATCTAGTCAAACCTAATACGCTCATGCCAAAGATAACAAATGTGCTCAAATGCTTAGCTTATAAAGCCACTAAACAGTTGTGTTCAATTTTGTTGTTGTTAATATGCATTTTTAAAGCACCTACAATGCCAGGCATTCTGCTAAGGGCTTTACAATATTATCTCATTGGATCTTTACTACAACACTGTGAAGTAGGTACTATTGTGAACTTTATTTTATAACTGAAGAACTGTGATTTGCCAATGGTTACATAGCTAGTAAGTGACTGAGATCACACTTGGAATTCAGGACATCCTGTCTTCATGTCTATGATGTCAATAGCACATTTTTACAAAGCATTTTTTGTTTTAAAATTTTTACTTAGTATTTAGAAAGCAATTATACTTATAAGGTTTCACATACTTGCAAAAGACTCCTAATTTTTATTTTTATAATAAGGTGGAATGTCAGCTTTTTCAGTTTGTCTCTGTCAACTCTGTGTGTTACACATAGTAAGTGCTTAACGATTAATGAATTGAATTGAAAATAGCATTTTAGGCTCATAGGGTAATTTTCATTATTTCTTTTCAAAAGCAGACTAGAATTTAGAAAGGTTAAGTGTCTTTGCAAGGTCACAAAAGGGAATCAAATCTCCCAACTTTTACTCTAATGTTCAATTAACCTGGGGAATTCGTTATTTAGTTCAGAAGAAAGGTCTAGAGGAGACAAAGGAAGTATGATTAATGGGTTTTATAATTATGACCGTTGTCTCGGGTTGTCAGTCATTCAGTTTCACCCACGAAGTCTGTAACATCAGGGGGTTTCTTTCAAATGTAGGAAACTGTGAACCATTAATTTACAAAGATTTTTATTTTTTTTTTTAAAGTTTGACAGCGACTGCAGAAAAACTAGCTCTAACTTGAACCTGAAGCAGGCTGGATTAGTCATGGTCCTGAGTTCAAATTTAAATTCTGGTGTGACCATGGGTAAAACCTCTTTGGATTTAGCTCTTGCAATCCTAAATCTAGTTTTGTGAGGATGGCCCCAGGTCTAACCTCCTGTGGGAAGAACCTCACAACTGCTACTTTGGATGCAAGCCCAATGAATTCGGTGCTCTCCAATCTTTTGATTCGGTCAGTGTTTTACAACTTCCCTGGCCCTTCCCGTTCGGTTTCTGTAATGTGTGTTTATATGTATTCATATATCTCTATCTATAAACTTCATGTAATATCACTTGAAACCAATTTCATTAATGATTTCACTCTTCAGGGTAAATTGCAGAACGTTGCAGATATTTTCCTTAAGGTCACACACACACTCCCCCCACCAGGATATCAGAATGGATTAAAGACAAAATAAGCTCTGCCCGGGGCCAGTAAAATGGCAATGACGTAGGTGTCGCCTTACCCACGCCCCAGTCCACACATAGCTGGGAACTCCCGCATGTATGCGCGCGCAATCGCCGGACACAGGGAAGGCGGACTAGTGGGTCACCGAAGTGTGTGCTCAAAAGCGCGTGCCCGCGAGGAAAGGGGAGGGGAAGGACGGGAAGGGGGAAGGGTTTGCCCGGCGCTCCCGGGCGGCTGGGCGGAGATGGTGGTGGTGGTGGTGGTGGAGTGGGGGTGCGCGCGCTCTGGAAGTCTTCCTTCTCTCCGCCCCTTCTCTCTCCAGCCGCACGCGCTGGACTCGCGCACTCTGCTCCCTCACGCGCCTGTGCTGCCCTCTCCCCGCCTCCGCCCCCGCCTCGCTCTCGGGTCCAGTTTTTGTGCGCCGGTGCAGCAGGCTTTGGGAGCATCCGGGCATTTCCGTAGCAAAGCGGTCGTCCCGGGAGGCGTGCGTCAGCATCGGCGGCGGAGCTCCCCCATGGCCGAGGCGAAGATGGGGGCGAGGCATTAAGGAGGAGCCCGCCTCCGGGGGGTGGCAGTCCCTTTTCCCAGACGCCGGCAGCAGTGGCACTCGGTGCTTTGCTCTGCCCTTCTCCCAGCCCCCGGGCTTGGGTTCCGGCTACGGAGATGCATCTGCACCAGGTCCTCACTGGGGCTGTCAATCCTGGGGACAACTGCTATTCCGTGGGCAGCGTCGGGGATGTCCCTTTCACGGTAAGCTGCGGCTGCGGCACGAGCGGCGGGGCGGAGGAGGGCGGGGGTGGCACTCTCCCCTACCCCCCCACCTCAGGTGGGTGCAGACCCGGAGCGTCAGGTGGCGCCTCGGGGCACCGGCTCGGAGCTGCAAGGTGGCGGGGGAGGAAGGCTAGGAGGGAGTCCCGCCCGGCCCTGCGGAGGTGTGTGTGGGAAATACTCACCCTGGCGAGGGAGGCCCTGGACAGGAGGAGCGGCGGGGCTGGACAGGACTGAACTAGAAGCTTCCTCGAGCCTGGGCCAGGGGCTGCTGCGGATGCCGCTGCTGCCGTGGCTGCTGTTGCTGCTGTTGCTGCTGTCGCTGCCGACTGCCGGGGCGGCACCCTCCTCCCCCTCCCTCCTCTCCGGGGCATCACTTGAGCTCCCCACTGTGTGGGAGGATGTGTGGGAAACGTCCCTTTGCCTTGCTCCGGGTGCCGAGAGGAGGTATAGGTAGACCGGAATCTTCTCGGTTCTTTTATGCCGGGGGAGGGGAGGCAGGTGAAGACGGTGTAGTGAGTCCGAAAGCTTTCCTTAAGCACGCCCTATGAGCCCTGTAAAGGTTTGGCCTGAGTTCGAATGTTGGCCTTGACCACCTGTGCGATCTTGGCCACTGCCCTTCCCGGCAGAGGGCCTCAGCCTTCCTCACAGTTACACGAGGGGGGTGGGCTGTGATCTCTTCCGTGGCCCTCTAAGCCCTACATCTTGGTTCTCCATGAGCCTGTCCCGGACTCTCTGCCACCTTTTCGAAGTGCAGCACTTAATTATTAACCAAGATGGATTAAAAAACAACAACAAACACCCAACCCACGCCATGTACCCAAATAACTGAGAGGAAAAGAACATTGTCTCCAAGACTGGCTCTTTGTCTCTTATCTGTTTCCTTCTCCCTCCTTCCCATTCCTTCCTTCCTTCCTTCCCTCCTTCCCTCCCTCCCTCCCTCCCTCCCTCTCTCTCTTTCCCCCTCTCTCCCTCCCTCCCTCATTTTTCTTTGATATAGTTCTAAAATTGGATGAAACTACCCAGATATGGGGTATACTTAAAGTCTTGGTGCAATTTTAAAGCTGACAGTCATATTTCTACTAAAGCTTAAAACTGCACTAAGACTTTTGGGACATCCTGTATTTTGTTGTGATTTTAAGGGAATACTTCTTGGATCAGGACATAAAATCATTTAAATGGAAGCTGGACTAAGACCTTTGGGAAACCCTGTATTTTGTTAAGATTTCAAGACCATACTGCTTGGGTCAGGGCATAAAGTGGTATAGAAGCACTAGGACTTTTGGGACACTTTGTATTATGATTTCAGGAGGCTACTGCTTGAATTAGGGCATTATTGGTGTATTATGTATGGCAGTGGCTTTATCTGAAAGTGTATTGGCGTATTATGTATATTATGTATTTTGAAATCTTTAAAATTAATAGACTCAACCTTTTAAAAAGCAGCATTATACTACTATAGGTTATTGGTTGTATAACATAGTCACATGAAACCCATAAGGGCACTTTTAATGGGGGACTAACTTCATTGATTAACATAAGAAAATAATTTAATTGCATTCTGTGATAAATTTTTTTTTGAACAAATACTAGTTATGAATTTGAATAAGATTTGGAAACAACAGTGATACTCTCCCTTCTGGCAAGGGGAAACACTCTTTGATATGGTGCTAGCTTTCAAACTGGATATATATAAAAACTGCAGAATCATTATGTTATGTTTTTTTTTATAGTATTGTATCTATATTTTTAGAGATAAATTTTCAAAAGTTTGTATATATTTTGGGTATCTTTAATATTTTTAGATTGATTCTGAATTTGAAGAAATATTTATGAAAACTATCAACATAATTATTTATTTATTTATTTATTTTTTTAGAAGATGGCTCTCATCATCAGTAACTTTACTGTTCATCTGTAGGAGTGTTTTGTACAGAAATACACATGTAACTTAAGACTAATACGTAATATTATTAAGGTTTCTTTTACTCCATGCTGAATAGTGTTTAAAACCATCACGTGTCAGAGATGACTTGAAAAGGAATTATTCCCATAGGATTTGTGGGGAAGGAGTTTTCCACATTGAAGGGGCAGGCATCCACCATTAGTATATAAAGCATGTTAGAAAAAATATTGCTGGCAGCAGTGGATAGAACACCAGTCCTGAAGTCAGGAGGACCTGAGTTCAAATAGGATCTCAGACACTTCCTAGCTGTGTGACCCTGGGCAAGTCACTTAACCCCTTTTTGCCTCAGCAAAAAGCAAAAAAAAAAAACAAAACAAAACTATAATTCTACTATTCCAGAACTCTCTTGCTGTCAGTAATAATGACCAAGTTAAAAAAAAAAAAGTAATAATAGCTAATATTTATATAGTGTCTAAATGTACCTAATTCTGTTCTATCTCGTTTTAGACTTTAGAATCCTGGGAGATAGGTATTAGCCTGGTTTTTTTCATATGAGGAATCTGAGGCAAATAGTGTTTATGTCACATGCCCAGGGTCATACAGTTTATATCTGAAACTAGATTTGAACTCTGATCTATCTACTGTGACTCAAAAAAAAAAAAAAAAAATGGTAAAGCGGATATTTGACTTCTGTTTGGCTCATAAACCCAATTTTTGTATTTCCTTTTTAAGATTGTATTTGTTCATGCCTGCCATTTTCATTTCTCCACTGATTTTAATGGGAGATCAAAGGAAAGAGAATTGAGGACAACTCAGTGGAATGTAAACTCCTTGATGACAGGGAGTCACATTTTCTTGTGATCCTAGTACTGTCAGTGGCTTGAGCAAAGTAGGTGCTTAATTAGAATTGAATTAACAATAACATAGGGACTTGGAATTCTGATTTTTAATTTACAAGTATTAATTACACATAAAACTCCAATCCATTTTCTTACTCATGGTTCCTGTTAATGGTGAGCTTACTCAAGAAGGCTGGTCTTATGACTTGAAGTGTCATGTGATTTAGAACTGAAGCAGCATGACTGTGGTTTGAGTTGTAGTTCTAAATGGAAAGCTTCCAATGTCTTGCTTGTCGTTTCTTCTCTTTTAGTGTCATTTAATTATATCTGCTTTCTCTGCTTAGTTTTTTAATATTTAATTTGACCTTGTTTCAGGGCAGCTTCAAGTAAATCAACATGAATTACCCTAAGAAAAAAATAATATGGCTGCTGTTTTATGGATCTGAATCCAGTTGTACTATCTCTTGTTATTCAGTCCTTAGTCAGCATTCCTTTGATAATTTTCCCTCTAGTTCTTGCCTTATCAGTAGGTTCATAGATACAGAATTGGAAGGCAACTTAGAGGTCATATAGGCCTATCCTCTCATTTTTCAGATGAGGAAAATGAGGCATAGAGATAAAGTAACTTAATTTTTGACAAGTTAATAAGGGTAAGAGCCAAGCAGAGATTTGACCACAAACACATTCTTGTACTCTGTACCCTGTTGCCTTTTTTGATTCTCCCTTTTCCCTTTCTATGTTCCTGTTGTCTCCATTGTTAGTAATAATTTATAACTGACAAACTTCTTCCTGATAAATTCAGTTTTCATCAAACAGTAACTATATCTTGTCATGTTGATTTCTATTTTTAGTCTAGGCCATAAGCTCACCTGGACCAGACATTTTACCCTCAAGAGATTCTTTTTCCTCTTTTGGTCTCCTAGGATCTCATAATATTAAGGAAAGGAATATTAAGGGAATTTAGAGAAGACAATGGGTAGCTAGGTGATGTAGTGGAATGAGCACTGGGCTCTGATCATCTTCCTGAGTTCAAATGTGGTCTTAGATACTTACTGGCTGTATAACCCTGAACAAGTCAGTTTTCTCATCTGTAAAATGAGCTGAGGAGACAGCAAACCACTCCAATATCACTGCCAAGAAGACACAACTGATGCTACTGTACCAACAACAAAGAGGAGGCCAAAATAAAAAAATTCACTTTGTAGTGTGCCTGACTGTGCCTATTCCCATGGAGGCTCGTTTTTCCCTCTCAGAGAATCAGATTTAAAGAACTTTAATGACTGATTGGTTGGACCATGCAGGGAGTCTCTGACTTCTAAAGAGTTTCTACAAATCTCTTGTTTATCTTAAACTTTCTAGAAGTGCTTGATCTTGTGGATTGAGAGCTGGCCTTTAAGTTAAGAAGACCTGGGTTCAGGTAGATTCTGAGTTACACTTAAACTTCCCAGAGCAACTTTCTAAGATTATAAATTGTAACTTGGGTACAGGGACAGTCATCACTGGGAGTGCCCTGTACCAGTGAAATCACAGGCATAGACTAAAACCAAAAGAAAAAAAAAATAGTTTTTTTTTTTTTAAATTCAAAAGTGTTTAGATCTGCTTGATCCTAGATTGTCAGTTGTCTTTGTTCTCCTGAGTATAAACCAGTACTAACCCTGACCTCATCTGGCCTTTTTCTCAGGACCCGAACAAGATTGAGGTCCCGGGTGTCAACAGAGTGTCTTATATAATTTTTTCCTTGTGAGATGTTTCACGGGTGTGGTTTTATGAAAGCTGAAGTGAGATGAAAGGAGTGTGGAGCGGCTTCTTATTCTCTGACAACCCTAACTGGACCAGCTTACAACTATGCTTTAAGAAATCTAGTTAAGGAAAACTCATTCTTCCAAAAGAAACCCATTCCACTTTTAAATCACTGTATTTACTAGGAAATTTTTCTTTCTATCCAGCATAAATCTGCATTGCTAAAACTTGAGCATTTCAAGTCATCACTTTCTTTTCTGATGTACTTAACCAGTTTTAGCCTGGCATATACATGCCAAACTGTGTTTATCCCATTGCTCTCATAAAATCAATAGTTTATTTAACATTGAATTCTTGAGAAGACAAGTCTTTGAATTTTTGTGATCCCAATTGTGTGACCCACCACCTGGACAAATCATTTAACCTATATGCCTCAGTTTCCTCAACTATAAAATAGAGATAATAATAGCACCCCACCTCCTGGTGTTATTGTGAGAATTAAATGATATATTTGCATATGATAGGCACATAGTCCCTACCTTTATTGTAGCTGACATCAAGTCCAGTTGATTCTGTGTATTTTATTTCAATTTGTCTCCCTTTCTCCATTTTTGACAACTTATTAGCTTCTTGTATATTTTCTGTGGGTTACTGGAATAGGTTTCTACCTGGTCTTCCTCACACCAGCATTTATTTACTATTCTTCATCATAATTCCTGGAATTTTCCTGAAACTTTTTATTCCATGAGAATATATAATGTCTTCCTGATTAATAATATCCATCCTAGCTAATCTCAAATTTGATTGTCATTATTGAAGCCTCTATCAACAATTCCTTCCATTACTTTTTGCCTTTTCTACTTTATACTTGGATATTCTTCAATTTGGTTTTCTGTTTTAGCCAGCTAATTTTATATTTAGATCTTTCTGCCTTTCTGATTTTTCATTTCCCCATTCTTGACTATTACTTTTCTTTCTTCTCAGCATTTATCAATTTACTTTCCACTTTAATAAAATTGAGCATTTGTAGAGCTCTCATGACTTTGGCTTTGCATTGTTGCTGCTTGCCATGCTTTGCTGTGACACAATTATAATTGAACAGTGTTTTAAGAACAGTGAGTATTGCCCTACTGCAACATTTTATATTTTTCTTTGACCAGTGCATATCTATCATTTCAAAGCCAAAAAAATAGAAGAAAAGTATATTTCAGATGTTGTGCTTTGTAGTGTAGATGGTTTTATTGAATTAGATGGCACATCATTATGTTTATTATTCAGTGACACCATAGCTGCACAAAAAAGAATGCAATATATGTTTACCATATATTGTTCACCATATACCAGCCTAAGCACTCATCTTAGTCTTCTTAACTCAAAGGAAAGCAATGATATAGAAAAAGTAGAACATTGACTATCAGCAGAATTTCTTGATAGAGACTTCAGTCAAAGCAAGTTTCCAACTGGTTCATTTGTTAGCCAAACAAGGAAAGCTATTTACCAAATGGCAAATTAATTAAATTGTGTTTAATTTCAGCAGCCAAAGAAATGTGTCCAGAGAAGAAAAAGTTTTTTTTTTTTTTTTTTTTTAAATGACAAGTAGCCTTTTGGCTCACTTAAAATCATGTGTTTGTGGATTGAATGCTGGTATTTGGCAATTTCTATCCGTGAAGAAAAGATATTTTCAAAGATGAAATACATAGAATCTAATTATAAAAAAGCATTAATAGGTGAAAATTTGCAATTGATTTTAATGATAGAAAAATACTAACATTGAGCCCAATTGGTGAAATGTTAGCTCCCTAAAGAATTCCATTTGTCTTATTAGTAGACCATTATTACTAAAAAAATTATACTCAATTATGAATGTATTTCAAATTTCATTTGTGAAAGTGTGTGTGTGTGTGTGTGTGTGTGTGTGTGTGTGTGTGTGATTTAAGTTCCTAAATAATAGCCTCAATTTTGTCTCTTGGCTTGCAGAGCCTAAAATGCTTGCCTTTACCGAAAAAAAAATTTGTTGACCCCTGATCTGAGCCACTGCCAAAATTGTCATTTCTGCTTCCTCAGCCTATTCTTGATAATTTACCACGGCATATCCTTAAGTTAGATTCTTATCTCTTGCTTGAACTACTGTACCACCTTTCTATTGTACCTGACATGAAGTCCAGTACATAGTAGGCTTTTAATAAAACCTTGTTGACTGAGAGATAATCAGATAGTTTAACCATTTGCTAAGTCTTGTTGATTCTTCCATAAACCTCTTGATTTGTACGTTATTTCCTTCTCTCCACTTACATGCCCTGACCCTTCTTCAGTCCCTTATTCCTACTTGTGGATTATGCAGTAATTTTCTCATTGGTCTTTCTTCTTCAGATTTCTTCTTTAGTCCAACATCCATGTGGCTATCAAATTGATATTTGTAAAGCAGTCTATGTCACTTTGTCTGTTTCAAGAATAAAAATATAAACACTTGTAGGTTTATAAACCCTTTCATAATTTGATTCTACCTGATTGCATATTCCTTTCTTTCACGTACTCTTCATTCTGTTAAACTCATCTTTTTGCTGTTCCCCTGTACTGGGCATTCCATTTCTATGCTTTTATATAATCTGTATTCCATTTCTGGAATATATTTTCTTCACTTTTATCCCTTTGAGTCTCTATTTTCCTTGTGTCCAAATATCACTTCCTAGATGATGGCACTTTCCTGATAACCTCCAGATATAGTGTCCTTTCTCCTTGCCCCTAAATTATATTGTACTTACTTTATGTGTATTTTGAATTTGACTTGTTTTCATACATGTGGTTTTTCTTCCAGTAGAATATGAGTTTCTTGGAGACAAGGAATGTTTCATTTTTCATTTTAGTGCCAAACACATTGCCATGTGGTATTTGATAAATGACTCAAATAATAAATTATAATGCAATTTTTAGCAAGTTATTTCTATAACATCTGCAAAGTTCTCCAAGTTTTTGAGATTGTTTTTATTTTTACTTTTTGGGACCTCACTTATCACATATTAGGGATAAGATCTAGAGCAGGAACAAATTACATCTCATGGAACCCTGGAATTCTATGGACTATTTGTCTATAGTAAGGGGTTCTAAAATTTTGTCATCATGTTAAAAAAAAGTGTGGTGGGTACAGAAGTGTTAGCTTGATCAGAGCCATTTTTCATATAAATAGAATAGGGAATGACTTAGTGCTATGATTTGAGGGGGCACTAAAACGAGTATCTCTAAATATCTTTCTTCACTGATATTTGATTGTATAGAATCTACAACTGGAAATTTCATTCTTTAGGTTCCTTATCCTTCAGTCTTCTTTCAAAAAGGTACCTGTCTCTTGGGGAGTATTCCTTATTAAATTAAAATGTGTTAGCAATTTGCTAGATTCTTTCCAACTTGACCAGAATGACCCTGGAAACATAAGAACTTTGGGGATCTTAAGAAATGAGTACAGAATTCAGTTATCTTATGGATTTGGGCCAGAGCAGAGTTTTTCCTGAGGCTGAGTGGCTGAAGTTCACAATGGTGCTCTCCCAGAAGCCCAACATTAGTTTTTGTGATCTCTTAATTCTTTTTAGGATCTTCATGGTCTTTCTTCCAGTAGTAGATGGAAATGATAGTGGATTGGGGATCAGGAGAGTTAGATTCTAGTCCCAGGTAGATTGTAGTCCCAGGTAGTTTTAGGAGGGAGGTCACTTAGATACTTGTGGTAAACTCTTTGTATTCCTTTTTCTTGGTCTTAAATTTTCCTCATCTATAAAATGAAGGGGCTGAACTATATGATCCTAAGGGCTAGTTCTCCTAGTCATTGATTTTCTTGATACAAATGTACTGGTGGGAGGGAAGGAAAGAGGGAGGGAGGAAGGAGGGAGGGAGAGAGGGAGGGAGAGAGAGAGAGAGAGAGAGAGAGAGGAGAGGGGAGGGGAAAAGGGGGAGGGGGAGGGGGAAAGGGGAGAGAGATCCTTTCTAACTATCTGACTTTTTTATTCTTTTCAGCACCATTTTTTAATGCTGGGAAAATGACATTAGAACTTGAATGTGCCAGCCTCACTAAGTTTTCTTTAAACTGGTATTATTACCTACTTTTATTTTGTTCATAATCTTATACTGTTCTCCATAAGATTTTTCAAAGTACATTCTAAACTAGTGTTTTCCTTTGGTTGCTATGTTGTCCATTTGGAAAATAAATGTTGACTAAGGCTCTTTTTTAGGGTCTTTAAGTCTTTATATTATGACCATTGATTTATATTAGTTAAATTTCTAAATGAAATTACTATTATTGGTATCACTATCCTTTCTTCTATTTTTTTTTTTGGTTCAATCATTTATTTGGCCAGATGGGATTTGTTTTAATTGAACTTTCCATTTTTTTATTCTTTGTTATATGTTTACTTTGAACTCTGCTCTAAAAAGTTAGTGTTCTGACTGAACTATACAATATAGAATACCCAGCCTAATATCACATTCAAATTATCCAAAACATTCTTACCATTCCAAGATGGCTGAAATGATCATGGTGGATTAGCTAACCAAACATACTTAGATCTGGTTATCAGATCTACACAATTAAGTTATTTATATACTTAGGTGTTTTGGAGTGTGTATGCTCATTACAAATTCAGGGAGTCATTCATATTGAGTGCTTCTATGACATATCCTTAGAGAAGGTCTATTCACTGAATAACTTGTGAGGCTTTCTGGTTTGCTCGGTATAAACAGACAAGAATACCTATCTCTTTAGATATAAGTAGTATATTCTCTTTTTGTTAACACCATTCTGCTTTCTTTGGGGAATTAAGCTCATTCCTTACTTTTGATATGGCTGCCAATTCAGTAAGAATACCAGACCAAGAACACTAATTTTGATAATATAGTAGAGGCCTTGGCTGAGTAAATTTCAACTGTACCATCTATCTCTCTGTGTAATCTGTTTTTTGTCTGAATATCCCCAGGATCTTTTAAGTAGTAGCTGTTTCATGTGTGGATTGTGTAATACGGTTTTTTATGAGAATAATTTGTACACTCATTGAGGGAATTCTTTATTGAGGGTTTTGGTAGGGAACAGGTAGGGGATCATTTTTAATGATATTGTATAGTGTGTTTTCATTGTCAGTTAACTGAAATTAGTGATTATAAAATTCCATTGTACTAAATATTTATTGACCATAAAAAAGCGTTTAATTCAGTAAAGCCAAATATTGATTCAAAGACCCTCCTCCAACAAGCTTATTATGCAAAATTCCTTTAAAGATACCAGAGATAACTGTTCTGGATGACCCTCTGATCATTAACATCAATACATGTGTGAAATAGGGAGGCTTTTTCAGCAAATATCCTTGTAAAGGAGATCATCCTACCTGAAGATTGAAGAAAGATTCCCATATAGCTGGTGAAATTTTCCAACTGCTTATGTTTGCAAATTGATTACATCCATCTCAGGAATATTAACAGTGCTAGTGTCTACTAGGGATGCAATAGCCTTGTATTTAAAAAACAATTTTTTTTTTAAAACACAAACAGAACAAATACAACAGAACAAAACAAACATTTTCATATAAAAAAAAAGCCCAAAAAGATTATGTAGGAAATTGGATCTTATCCTTTACTGCTTGCTTAATTTTTTTAAAAAGTATATACTTTCAGATTGCTCCTTTCAAAGCTGTACTTTTCTGTGCTTGCTTTTGAACTATCTTCTCAACTCTCCATATTCTTAAAAATGTTTTGATGACTTAGGTTTTTTTTTTTTGTTATTACTGTCACCTTTCTTTTTTTAGGTCTTAATAAAAAACAGAAAAAACTAAACTTGTAACAACAAATAAGCATAAATAAGCCAAATCTATAGTGTTTGTTCTCATTGAGATATAATTTGAAATTGATTTGATTTGTTCTTAAGTCCTTTAAAATTGTTTTTCCTTAGTGTTGTTGTCATTGTGTAAATTGAACTATTTCATATCACCTCATTCTATATCCTTTCCTTCTCCAAATTCTGTGAAAAGATATCTAATAATTTTTTATGGTGCAGTTTACATTTATTTTCCACAGTTTATTCAACCATTACTCAATTGATAGATACCCCTGTAGTTTCCTGTTCATTTTTAAAAATTCTTTTTTGGGATTAGAAAGTTTATTTTGTTTGTGACTGTTCTTTTCTCTGTATCAGCCTCCCTTTTAATTGTACCCTCCCTACCCCTGCCTTTATACTTGACTTTCATGTATAAATCTCTTTTTCATACTAAATCTCTGTTTTACCTTTTTTTTTGTCCAACTGAGGTAAGTATGAAGTTTATTAGATATTTGAACTCCTTACCTCTTTCTCTTACCTGTTTTTCTTATATATTTCTCATTATGAAAAATAGCAAATCCTTTGTCATTCACTCTCCTTTTTTATATGTGTATTTTCTTTTACCTTTCCTTTCTTTCTTCCTTTTAAAACTTTAGAGCAGAATCAGTTGGGTGGGATAGGGAATAAGCATTTATGTAATGTCTATTATGTACCAGATACTGTTTTATAAATATCTCTTTTTATACTTTTATTTTTTTATTTTTATTTTATTTTTAGCTTTTTATTTTTTTGCTTTGGCAATTGCGGTTAAGTGACTTGCCCAGGGTCACACAGCTAGGGAATGTTAAGTGTCTGAGATCACATTTGAACTCAGGTCCTCCTGAGTTCAGGGCTAGTGCTCTATCCACTGCGCCATCTAGCTGCCCTCTTTTTATACTTTTAAAAAAAGTAGTATTACTTTATTTGATCCTCACAACAACTTTTTCATTGTTGTGTTCTTTCTGTTTCTACTTTGACCTCCCTAATAGATCTGGGCAGTTTAAATTTGATTTATTGAAATATGGTGTTCAGGTTTTTTTTCCAAGCAATATTTTTCAGTGTTCTGATGATTCTTAGATTATATCTCCTTGATCTTTTTTCCCAGGTCACTTGTTTTTGTTAGCAGATACTGTATAGATTCCTTTCCTCCTTGTCCTCCCCCCCTGCCATATTTTGATTTTGTTTTAATGTATCCTCTTGTTATTTGGCTTTATTAATTTGTGGTTAGTCTATTCTGATTTTCAACTGGTCCATTACTTAAGTAAGTCAACAAATGTTAAGCGTCTACCACGTACTGACACCATAAGAAGTGCTGGGGATACAAAGGTAAAAGACAAAAAAAAAAATCTCCCCCTCCCAATCAAGTATTTTTTAGTAATCTCTCCAGCTCCAGTTCTGTAATTGGGTCTTTGTACCAGGACCACATTCTGACTCCTGCTGTGTTTTTGGGTAGAGTGATGTTCCTCTTTGTTTTCTATTCTGGACACTTGAATGCTTTCATTGATTTCTATCTCCTTGGGTTAGAACACCCTTGAAACTTTGAAGTTTAGAGAGTTGGATCTTTAGGCACCTCCAAGACATCTCAGGATAGAGTGCTAAAGACCTGAGCCTATAATGAGCTTTCCTGTGATCTGAACTTTATTGTCTTCAGAAATGAATCATTCTGCAAGATGAAATTAACATTTCCTCAGCCCTCTTTGGCCTCTTCCACGATCCTTCACTATTTAAGAAGCTACCTGGCAGCTTTCCTGGATTTCATGATCTCCAGAAACTAATCATTCTGCCTGTGAAATCAACTTTGAAACTTATCTCCTCAGGTCATTTTCCATCCTGGCTGCAGGACTTCATCATGCTCTTCATGTCAATTAGCCTCCCTGCTACCTCTTGCTTTAGTTTCTTTTTGTGTTGTTTTCTCCTCTTATGCTTTTCTTTGTATACGCAGTGGTAGCACAGTATCTGACATACAATAGGAACTTAATAAATGTTTATTGACTGACTTAATAGCAGTTTTCCAGTTTGTTTTTCTCAATTTGGGTGCTGGCTTTTCAGGCAGATCCCTTTCCTATTACAGCAGAGCTCTCAACCTTGTGAAGTTCTTGGACAGATGATGTTAATTGTATAGTTTTTGATTGGATTTATTGCTCAGTTATTTAGTCTGGTGTTTTTTTTTTTTTTTTTGTTTGTTTTGTTTTGTTTTGTTGTACTAAGTATGGGTGAATTGAGCTGCTTGACTGTGCGAGCAGCCATCTTTGCTAAATTCAGTAGTCTTACTGTATTCTTTCCTGATGAGAGCACACTTGGTGTGCTATGTTCATTCCCGAGTACTATGTTTTAGGAGTGAAAGTGATAAACTGAGTACACAGAGAAGAGTGATCAGAATTTTGAAGAAGCCATGTCATATGATGGACCAGTTGAAGAAACTGCATTGAACAAAAGGCTTAAGATATGTATTTTGTGTGTGTGTGTGTGTGTGTGGGTGTATGTGTGGGTGTGGATGTTACTAGGGTGTTAGTAGGGTGTAGAGGGAAGGGAAGAAGACATGATTCTTGCTTTCCAAGTTTCTGAGGTTCTATCTTGTGGAACGGAGATTGGACTTATTCTGCTTGCTCCAAAGAAATTAGTAATAGATTTAAGGTTTCTGATAAAGGCCTCATTTCTAAAACATATAAAGAATTTACTCTAATTTATAAGAATTCAAGCCATTATACAATTAATAAATGGTCAAAGGATGTGAGCAGACAATTTTCAGATGAAGAAATTGAAACCACTTCTAATCATATGAAAAGGTGCTCTAAATCACTATTGATCAGAGAAATGCAAATTAAGACAATTCTGAGATACCAGTACACACTTCTCAGATTGGCTAAGATAACAGGAAAAGATAATGATGAATGTTGGAGGGGATGTGGGAAAACTGGGCACTAATATATTGTTGGTAGAATTGTGAACAGACCCAACCATTCTGGAAAGCAATTTGGAACTCTGCTTAAAAAGTTATCAAGCTGTGCATACCCTTTGATCCAGCAATGTTCCTACTGGGCTTATGTCCCAAAGAGGACATAAGGAAGGAAAGAGACACACACATGTGCAAAAATGTTTGTGGCAGCAGCCCTTTTTTTAGTGGCTAGAAACTGGACACTCAATGGATGCCCATCAATTGGAGAATGGCTGAATAAATTATGGTATATGAATGCCATGGAATATTATTGTTCTGTAAGAAACAACCAACAAGATGATTTCAGAAAGGCCTGATGAGACTTATATGAATATCATGATGCTAAGTGAAATGAGCAGAACCAGATCATCATTGTACATGGCAATAACAAGATTATACAATGATCAATTCTGATGGATGTGGCTCTCTTCAACAGTGAGGTGATTTAGACCAATTCTAGTGGTCTTGTGATGTAGAGTCATCTACATTCAGAGAGAGGAATGTGGGAACTGAGTGTGGATCACAACATAGTATTTTTATTCTTTTTGTTGTTGTTTGCTTGCATTTTATTTTCTTTCTCATTTTTTTCCTATTTGATTTGATTTTTCTTTTGCAGCAAGATAATTATATAAATATGTATGCATATAATGGATTTAACATATATTTCTACCATATTTAACATATATTGGATTACTTGCCATCTAGAAGAGGGGATTGGGGAAGAGGAGGGAAAATTTGAACACAAGGTTTTGCAAGGGTTAATGTTGAAAAATTACCCAGGCATATATTTTGAAAATAAAAAGCTTAAAAAAAAAGTAGTAAATAGGTAAGGGTATATTATAGAAGCAGATTTAGATGTGACTGGGAAAAAAAACACCAAAGAATTAAATCTAGTTGCTAATGGAATACAATTCCCTAGAGGAAGGAGAATTGTTTTTTCCCTCAGGAAAGGTTTATATGTGAAGGCTGGAAGCTTTTTTTCACTTTTATTATAGAAGTGATTCTTGTTCAGAAATGTAGGTGGACTAGAGAGCCTTTGAGTTCCTTTCTAATTTTTAAGAGTCTTTGTTTCTATTATTTCTTAGATATGAAAGGTGGACAGAGAAATGTCAAAGATAGTAAGTTTTCAGACTTGGAAGACTGGCTAAAAAATATCAGATGTCGTGAAGTCAGAAGGACCATTTGATAATCTTTGGAAGAAATTTTCAGTAGAATAGTGGGTAAAGTAATTTGATTGCAGACTATCAAGAAGAGAACATGAATAATGAGAAAATGGAGTTACTGGTTTTCTTCCAAGAAGTTAAGCAATAAAAAATATTGGAGGAAGGGACACATGGGATATGAGACCCTTATAGTTAAAAGTAGCAAAGACAACTTCTCCTTTTGCCTTATTTAAGGATGAGGAGAGCTGGCATAAGTATAGCTAGATAAGTTATTATATTAAGTGCTAGGTGTTGGGAATACAAATACAAAGGGAAAAAAAGACTTTCTCCTCTCAAGGAACTTTATATTCTAATGGGGAATGACAGCACATAAGAGGGAGCTGGAAAGTCCTGAGAAGCAGGAGATAAACCAGAAAAGAAATGAATGGCCTAGATATTTCCTGAAATAATGGTCCTGGGAAGGAACTAATCAGTCAGAGCAGGGAGTTGAGGTGAATTGTCTCCAGTGTAATGAACCTGTGTGTTTGTGGGCAGAGGATGGAGCCATTAGAGAAAGGATCAGAAACAAGTAGATGACTACTCAGAGTTCAGTTCTAGAAGAGATGGGAGAGAACTGGGATCAAGGACAAAGGCAGAGGGAGTAATCACAATATGGATGGTATCTTTTCTGCACCCAAAGGAAAGGAAAAGTATCCATGATGGAGGAGGTCCCAGACTTTCTTTGTTGTTTGAATGTTTTTTGTGAAGTGTAGCCTTAGGTCTCTGCTCTACTGGTAGGGCAAGTTTTGTATTTGTTTTTATCTTTGCCTCCAAATACATGGGGTGCCTTGCCCTTGGGCACTTATTATAGAATTAATGAAAATGATGGAGGTGGTAGAATGAGCTTCTGGGAGAGGGCTAAAGAGGAGAGAAGGAAAAAGTTTGGAATACTCTAGAGACTGAGAAATTGGAAAAAGGTTGAATTAAGCAACTAGTGAAAGCCCAGCTTATCTATCACATTGGGTAAAGTCAGCATGACTTAGTGGCTTTTCCCATTGATACTCAGCAGCCCTAGAACAGGAGCTCTAGTTATCTGGTATGGAGAATTGCAGGTCTGTAGTGGCAGAAAGTCAGGAAAAGATGTCCTGGGAGTATTATTAGCTAATGATACATTTAAGTTTACTGTCCTGTGGGGTCAAGACTTGCGAATAGGGAGGTAAATGACAGCAGAATGGGTAAGATGGAATGGGAGAATAGGCAATGGATAAAGGAATTTGAACTCATAGTAAAGCAAAGGGTAGTTTTAGCATGAATGAGAAAGTGGGATAGATGGAAGGATCAGAGTTCCTCCAATAGAATGAATGTAAGTTTCCTTACATAGACCATTTCTCTTTTGTTTTTGTAAGCCCAGTATTTGACACATGCCTGGCATGTAGTAGATACTTAGGTATGTGATTGCTTGAATTTGTGGTCCTAGTTCTAGATTTTGTAGGTGGTGTACAATTCTGAAAAATAAGGTCTAATGTGAAAAATATCATTACCGTGGTCTAGTGTGCATTAGAGTTGGATAAATGAGGGAATGATTAGAAGTTGCAGTCGAGGAATTAGAGTGAGAGGTCAGGTTATTAGAAAGATTATTAATATTAATATTTGAAGCTCCTGGAGATCATGTCAGGAAATAGGCTATAGAGAAAAATAATGATCCAGGTAGTAATATTATTAAAATAGTTGGGAGGATGATCTTGGTAGATGACTGTAACAAGAATGGGTGGGAGAGGGTGCATATAATATAGATAGAGACTGCATAAATAAGATAATTTCTTAAGTGTTCAAGAATAAAATATGTTGTCATGGCAAAAAATTTATCACTAAGTTTCCAGCCTAATAGTGATGAATGGCTTTATACTTTGGTTAGTCATTGGGCTGTAGATGCTAGCTGGGAACTATCTCATAGCATTCTAGCTTGGTAGAACTTGACCAGAGGTACTTATGTTCTATTGGCCTAGTCTTCAAGAACCAAGAGTTACCTCCATGGTACAATGAGATGGCAGTGGAATTTTTGTGGAGTTAATATGAGTTGTAGAACATTATTAAAAAAACAAACATATTAAGCAATATCCAACAGCTGCATCATTGAAACAAGAAATGGGAACAGCCTGGTTATATAGTGAGGAGAATGGCCAGAGAACTATCCTTGTACCTGTGGAAATCTCAAAGATTTAAAAAAAGACTTCTAATATGGTGAGTAGGTCTTTTATGAAGGGAGGAAGCATAGTGGAAGGAACCTGGGTTTAATTCCTTGTGCTCTGCCACTTACTATGTAGACAAATCATTTAACTTCTTCAATCTCCTTTTCTTCATTGGTAAAATGAGGGGCTTGCATTAGAGGTCTCTAAATTACAATCTCTATTGATTTATAGGAAGACATGGACAATTAACTGTTTCGAATGAGAAGGCACAATTGGGTTGTGATTTGCAGCATTTCCTACAATAGGTATACCTATAGTAGTGATTCACAATTCATTGAAATATTAATAATATTCTTTCTTTAAATGTATATATTTTATTTATCTTCATGTTGCTAGTAAGTGCTGATGTTTTAAAAAAATCTTTACTCTTTCACTGTCTATTAGTTCCTTCACTATTGCTTATAATCAAATAAATCTCCTTTATTCTTAAAAACAAAAACAAAACCTTTATTAGATCCTACTATGTCCACTAGCTAATTTCCTATATCTTTCTTTTTCATTTCACATAAACTCCTGAAAAAGTCTTCTACAATCAATTCTTTCTTCCTTTCCTCTCATTCATTCTCATAAACCTTCAGTAATCTGGCGTCTGACCCCATTGTTCAAATGAAATTGCCACAATTTATTGTGGTCTCTTAATTGTCATATTTAATGCCTTTTCTCAGTCATCATCCTTTTTGACCTCTCTGCAGCATTTGATAACTGTTGATATTCCTTAGTATCAAACTCAAATTAAGTGCCTTCTATATGCCAGGCACTATGCTAAATGCTACGGATTAAAGAAAAAGACAAAAGACAGTTTCTGCCCTCACAGGATTTTATAATCTGGTTAGGGAAGCAACATGCAAACAAATATGTATAACACACGCTATATATTGGATACATAGGAAATAATTAGGAAGGCTTTGTGATTAAATAGGAAGTGAGATTTTACTTGAGACCCAAGGGCAGCCAAGGTGGTCAAATAGTTGGAGTGAAGAAGAGAGAGCAAAATGGCCAGAGAGCGAAGACATGGAGTGTTTTGTTTGTCTAACATAAGAGCTAGGACGTCACTAGTTTGGAGAGTATGGCATAAAAAGGCTGGAAAGGTTGCAAGGCATTAGATCATTAAGGGCTTTGATGCCACATAGAGGTCTTTTGACTCCAAAGGCAGATTTATTTCTACTGGACCATGCTCCTAGACATTCTTTTTACTCTGGGTTTTCATGATTTTCTTTCTGTTCTCATACTTGTGACTGCGCCTTCTTGGTTTCTTTTGTTTGGTTTTCATCCATATCAAATTACTCCTAACTATAACTTTTCCCCTAAAACTGTCTTTTGGGTGATCTGTTTTTTCTCTAAACTCTTAATCTCATCAGCTTCATTTTAATTATTATCTTTATGTAGATGAGTCTCAGATGTACATATTCAGAAGCAGAGCTAAGATTGCTGGGAATAGAACATTGTATGAGCCGTCTGTAACTTCCCTCAGAATCAACATTAGATCAAGCCTCTGAACAGATTTTGGAGTGACAGAAACCACAAACATTTGGAGAGTAATAATTTTCCAGCTTTTGGATGTCTTGGAAGGACGTCATGAAAGGTCTCTCTCAACTAGGTATGTGTTTGGGGTGGCCCAGCACAGGGAGGGAATCTAGCAGGAGGCTCTCAGCCAAAATACAGCAATGTTGCCTATTCTATCCTGGTTCAGAAGGTCAGTGGATCAGCACATCAGCTGTGAGACCTCCAAAGCAACCAACTACAAATGGCAAGTTGTGAGCCCCTAAAATCTAGTATAACAGGTGGGACTTGGCCAGACCCACTCAGTGCAGTGGGAAAGCCTGTAGCACCACTGGTCCCAACACAGTCAGTGAGAAGCCCCAGTTGCCCTGCAGAAAAAGCTCAGGACAGTCCTTAGAAGCAGAGCTCAACCTTTAAAAATGAGCAAAAAAAGCCAAAAAGAGCTCTGACCAAAGAGAGCTACTATTCTGATCAGGGAAGATAACAATACAATCCCAGAAGAGGACAGCAAAAGCAGAATGCCTTCAGGTGAAGCCTCAAAGGGGAATGTGAAATAGTCTCCAGTCCAAAAGGTTTTCTTGGAAGAGTTCAGAAAGGATCTTTTTTTTTTTTTTAAATATTTTTTTTTATTAAAGCTTTTTATTTGCAAAACATATGTATGGGTAGTTCTTAAACATTGACCCTTACAAAGCTTTCTGTTACAATTTTTTCCCCCCTAGTCCCCCCCTTCCCCTACTTGGCAGGAAGTCCACTACATGTTAATTATGTTAAAATACTTGACAAGTCAAATATATGTATACATATTTCCACACTTATCTTGCTGTGCAAGAACAGTCATATCTATATGAACAAAAAATATCTGAAAAAGGAAACCCAATGCAAGTAAACATCGATAGAGAACATGAAAATGTTATGTTGTAGTCCATATCTCATATCCCTCTCTCTGGGTGTATATGGCCTTCTTTACTGAACAATTGGAACTGGTTTGAAACATTTCCTTGTTGAAGAGAGTCATGTCCATCAGAATTGATCATCATATAGTATTGTTGTTGCCATGTATAATGATCTCCTGGTTCTGCTCGTTTCACTCAGCATAAATTCATGCAAGTCTCTCCAGGCTTCTCTGAAATCATCCTGCTGGTCGTTTCTTACAGAACAATAATATTCTATAACATTCATATACCACAATTTATTCAGCCATTCTCCAATTGATGGGCATCCATTTAGTTTCCAGTTTCTAGCCACTACAAAAAGGGCTGCCACAAACATTCTTTTTTTTTTTTT